>CBVK0101650507.1:0-55054 GCA_900067695.1 Picea abies
ATCTACAAAGATCGAAGGAACAATAGACAAGCACATGCAAGAATACACAATCTTGAAGGAAATAGGCCAAGTATATTGAAATGAGAACTCAAAAAGAGTACTTACAGAACACGATTGATGCAGTTGCAGTATCCTCCCCAAGCTCTCCTCGTCCAACCGTTGCATGATGCTACCAAGATTATAAGTTTGATATTTGAAAGCTTCCTCCTTTTCACCTTGGAAAGCCCTCAATATATAGGCTTGAGAGGCATAACAACCATGAGAAAATGAGGGGTATGGTTGAGTATATGGCTCCTTGAGGCTTGGATGAGATCCTAAAGTGAGGCCCAAGTATGAGGGTCGAATAGAACTAACCCAATATCAAAGAGTTGGCCCATAGATTAAGGTGGGGGAGATGCCTCCTTTTTCTCAACAACATCAACACTCCCCCCTAGTGAGAGACGGAGCATTGATCCTAAATCGATGCTCCCCTATAGTGGTAGAGGGGGTGCTATGTGTGCACCCAAAGTATGGACAAGGGGGCAGTGGTCTTCATAAATTCTAAAAAATGGGTTGAAATTTCCAAGGAAAAGTGTGTTTTGACCAAAAAATGATGGTTTTCCTCCTCCCATATGACTTAGGGGTCATGACTAATTGTTTTAATGGTGTCAAGGGGTGGTGAAACCTTAAAAATTGAATGCGACACTTGGGAAGGTGCATACAACACTTTTGACTGTGAATGTGACACTTATTGAGGTGCATACGTCGCTTTGCGACACTTGCGACACTTAGGGTGCGTTACTCAAATGTGACATTTTGATATGTAACACCCCCTCACAACAATTCTTTCTTCTAGCCACTGCATCATAAACACCTAGCTACTATAGATAATATACAAAGACAAAAGAGACAATTTATATCATATAGATCTATTAGAAAATTGACATACCCCCCTCTTAGATCCCATTGTAAGAATACAAGATCAATTTTTTCATCATAAACACCTGGCTACTATAGATAATATGCAAAGGCAAAAGAGACAATGTATATCATATAGATCTATCAGAAAATTGACATACCCCCCTCTTAGATCCCATTGTAATAATACAAGATCATAATACAAGACCCCCAAGCAAGGCCTAATTACATATATTGTATTCCTTCTAACAAGGATTTGGTTAAGAATGGTAATATAGATAGTATATGAGATAAAGTAATGAAAGTTTTCTTTAAGTGCCATGGGCCCTTATTAACCCATAATTGGGGGATAACACATATTAACACAAACAGATGTAGAAATTTTGAGAATCAAGCATTAATGCAATTTTGAAATTTCATCTCATTCGCTTGAGGTTTCGTAGACCTAATCATTGTGAACTTTCAAACTCAAGGCTACAAAAGTAATATTTCACTTTCCATAAACCCAAGTGTTGATGCAGGAAAAATGCCCCATGCCAACATGAGGGAGGATTGTCCGATGGCAGGTCCCATTTAGACATGTTCTCATTTGGTATGACAATTTCCACCAGCATGTGGGCTCGATTACCGCTAACTAAACGAATTTCTCTCCAAAGAGAGACTTGTTCATTTAATCTAATCTAAATGTCAACTATAATTCTAATCTTCTATGCTAATGCAGTCATTCTAACATCTAACTACTCATAATCTAACATGAACCAAAAATCAATTGCAGGCATATAGTTTTCCTTATGGAAACATAAATAATTCACATTTATCGATAAGAAACCATACTAGCATACTCATCTACATATAAACAACATTAAATATGTTCTTGTAATCAAATTCATAAGCCATTCATAATTATTTCCTACAGAGCCAATTGACAAAAATGACAAATTGATAACACTTGCAAAAACCAATCAATCAACCCTAGATGGGGTGAAAATCAACGAACATGCAGGATGGCCAGTTAATAACTCTAGTTTCCACCCTTTTCCTCGGCCTCTTCCGCATGAGAAGAATTCACTCGATGGGAATGGTGGTGTGCTTGTGTAAGAAGAAAGATTTAATGGCACACTCAAAGTAAGGGCCGAAGTCTTCCTGGCCTGGTACGAGTCGAATGAGAGTTGTCAACTCGACATTAATGGCACTCTTCACTATCAATTCGATGGCTATTATGGAGGTCAGAAATGTAAAGTTTCATCTTGTTCTTGTTCTTGTTTAGATCCGAACTATGGCTTCCCCCTCCCATTCTGGTATTTTCTCCTTTAGGTGTCCTCTCTCCCTCCTAGTTGCTAATATTTCCCCAACCATCCCAATGCCATGAGAAAGGGGAAATCCAAAGTGGGGGATGGCCTATTACAACTTTGTTTCTTGGCACCACCGTCCAGGCCCCTCCTCTGCACCAATTTCACCCCCCATCTCTAATGTTCACCCTGTTAATCCTTCTTTGGATAAATCACCCTTCTCTGTTCAAAATTGGTTGGACAACGATAAATCCACGGCTAATGTTGAGGAAGAGTTCCCTTGGGATCCTCCTCAACCACCTCCAAACTCCTTCCTTTTCTCAAGCTCTGCATACTGACTCCGCCCCACACTTCTGGACAACATTCTCTGGTAGGCGATTCTGCTCTAGAAATGGAAAATTGCCTCGTCGAAGAAGATATCCCTACAGTTGGGAAAGAAAATCATGTTCAACCTGTCAATGAATCTCCACCAATTGCAGCTTCAGTACCAGAGACGCCTAGCATGTGTTGATTCTCAGAGGAGCATCTGCAGCTTATCTTTGAAATGAGAAGGCATGCAACAGATCAACTTCACTGCCAAACTACTCTCTATCGTCGCATGTATACTCTGTTTGAATCCATTTCAAGTGAGCATGTCAAGCACAGATGCCCGACCTGTTGTTAGCCTTATGTTTTTTCTCCCCAACCTCCAAATGGTGATGAAAATATTGGTTCGCCCACAATTTAATTTCTTTTTTTGTTATTATGTCTCTATGTTCAAAACCATCATGGTTGTAGATATGTTGTTGCATAGTTTTTGGTTTCCAGTTTTTAATAGACTTAAACAAAAACTTGAAAGTATGCCACATGTTCTGGTTTCCATATGTATGGCAAAACAAGCGACTAGTTTTGCCATGTATACTAGTTTGCTAACGATTTAAGGAAATACAACGTTTTATTTAAAAAAAAAAGATTAAGTAAATGAGAAATTTATTTATAAATACAAAAAAATAACTTTCTTCAAAAAATAAGTAAATTTCATCACCAGTGCACCAAAAAAACAGTCAAGCACCGCCCATGGTGCGTATATTACTTGTGAGCACCGTCTACAGTGCGCACATGTAACATAATGCATCGTAAAAAAATTGGTATTATGCGGTGTGTTGTATAAACTTACCACACCAGTGCATTAAGGTTAACCGACGCACTGCCTAAAATAATAAAACTTAAAATCCTAAAGCATAGTAAAGCCATTTTTTTTAAATGTTACTGTGGTGCATAACATTTCCCGACATGCACCAGTGCGTTATAGGAAAGGAGACACACCACAGCAATAATTTTTTAAAAATTGATAATTATGGTACTTTGGCATTTAGGCTCTATTTTTTTACGACGATGTGTTGGGTAATCATTAAAGCACCAATGCGTAAGTTTACCAATGCACTGCATAAAATAATATATATGATTTATGTGGAGTGTTGTTTAACGTAAGACCCCGGTGCGTTAACATTATTTCGATGCACCGCGAAAAATCAACTATATTATTTTAAGCGGTGTGTCGGTAAAATTACGCACTAGTGCATTAAAGTTTACCCAACACATCGGTGAGTAGAGTTTACAAATGCACTGCTGAAAAAAATTAGGCATGGTGCGATCCGAACAACTCGAACGCACCGTGCAGAAAAACAAAAAAACTAAAAACAGTGGAAATTTAACTGAATTTTGAATTTTAATCTGCTAAAAGTTTAAGTTATAAAGAAATAAATACTTTACCTGGACATTTTCTCATCGGGGAGGCATGGTTGCCACGTAGTCCAAAAATCCGATGTTTCCCACTGTTTGGAAAAAATTTAAAGTCATGCACTGAGCATCAAATGAAAGGAAGGGAAACACTGACGGTAGGGCGCTTCAGAGAAATAAAAGTTGCACCAGTGCTTGAGATCTCTACAACACTGAAAATCGTAAACATGAATTTTACGGCTGGTAATTTTCTTTTATTTGACCCTGTTACGATGTGCTCGATTATTAGACACATTGGTGCGTCAATATTTAAGTAGCACACCGGTGTATATTTTTTTAAAAATAACCCTACCATGGTGTGCCATTTTTTAGAGCAACAGTGTGCACAGGTGCATCAATATTTAAGTAGCTCACTTGAGTATATCGTTTTTTGAAATAACCCTACCACGATGTCCCATTTTCAGAGCACTGGTGCATCTGTAGTAGAAAACACACCAGTGCGTTATGTATTTATAAAATCACCATTAAAAAACATCTGCTAAAACCTCCGCCCGCTCGCCTCCTCTATAAACAAATTTTTGGGCTATTTTTATAGGGGCTTCCGCCAAAGCCTTCGCTAGAGGGTCTTTTCCTTGTAGTGACAAACTCATATGCTACTAAAGGTGGACTTATTAGGTGGACTTTGTAGCTATGACAATTTTGAGACTAGGTGTTATCACTGAAATTTCGTCCGCAGATGGCGACAAGAACTCTGCATCATCAAAACAGCAATGAAGTCATTCATGGCACTGAATTAATTTCATAGCATTCCAGAAGGGTCAAAAACTATACAAAGTAACCAAAAATTGAAGGGCGCTTTACAGTAGTTTGGTGCACGCACACATGCACAGGACAAAAACGTATTATGCGCGCACGACGCGCAACTGTCAGCACAAAAACCCGCGCACCTGCTAAAACGATGCATTTATTGAATAGGTCGGCCTCCCAACCGCTTACGGACCGGCTCCCAATCTGATTTGACTCCCAAATCTGAGCCGGATCCACAGGTTAGGCGGGTTAATGACCTAAGGAAGCCCTAAAAGGGCCCCTGTTCACACTTTGAAGAGGTTACATAATCGCCCGAGGATCTGCTATAAAAAGCCGTGAAGATACATTGTTTTGGCAAGGAATTTCAGGCATCGTTATGCTGCTAAGATTGTTAAGGACTCATTCTTTAACGATAACACACTGGTAGCATCGCTGGGAGTTCTTTCACTGCCATACTCAGTTCTTCTCATTGTAAGGAAAGCAAATTGTGTGAGGGCCTCAAGAGCCTTCCGTTGGGGGAAGAAGGAACCACTGTTCTCTTCCTTCATCGTGCTCCGATTTCATCAATAGACCAGCTCAAAACCATTGGTGACATCTGTCTTTTGTTTTTGGTGTTTGTTGTTTCTTTTCACAGTTTTGCTTCCCCCTCCCATTCTGGTATTTTCTCCTTTAGGTGTCCTCTCTCCCTTCTGGTTTCCAATCTCACTCTAGCTATCCCATTACCAAGAGAAAGGGGAAAGCCAAAGTGGGGGGCGACCTATTACAACTTTGTTGCTTGACACTATCGTCTAGGCCCCTCCTCTACACCAATTCTGCCTCCCATCTCTAATTCTCACCCTTCTGGTCCTTCTTTGGATAATTCACCCTTGTCTATTCAAAATAGGTTTGACAATGATAAAGCCATGGCTTATGTTGAGGAAGATTTCCCTTGGGCTTCTCCTCAGGTACCTCGAGACACTTTCCTTTTCTCAGCCTCCGACATACTGATTTTTCCCCACACTTCTGGGTGACATTCTCCGAAAGGTGATTTCGCTCTAGAAATGGAAAACTAACCCGTCGAAGAAGGGATCCTTAGTGCTGGGCAAGACGAGGAGGCTCAACCAATCAGAGAGTCTCAACCAATTGCAACTTCAGTACCAGAGATGCGTAACATTTGTCATTTCTCAGAGGATCATCTGCAACTTATCTTTGACATGATACGGGATGCAACAGATTAGATTCACCGCCAAACCATTCTTTGTCATCGCCTGGATGCTCTATTTGAATCCCTTTCAATCAAGCCTATCAAACGCATACGTGAATGCTCTATTTGAATCCCTTTCAATCAAGCCTATCAAACGCATATGCCCGACCTGCTTCCAATCTTATGTGTTTTCTCCTGAACCTCCTAATGGCGACGACTATCCAAGTTCGTCCAATGTTTAATTTATTTTTTTGTTATTATGAATCTATGTTCAAAACAACCATGGCTGTAGATATGTTGTTGCATAGTTTTTGGTTTACACTTTTTATCATACTTCAACAAAAAATTTAAAATTTTCCACTAGTTCCGGTTTCCACATGTATGGCATAATAGGTGGCTAGTTCTTCCATGGATACTGGTTTGCTGACGATTTAAGGAAATACAACTTTTTTATTTAAAAAAAAAAAAAACAATCAATCAACAACAGTGCACTAATGAATGAATAGACCATGACCAAAATCTTACTTATATTGATCCTTTAGAAGAAATTCCTCAGACTGAGATATTAGTAAAAGACAAAAGATTTCAAATATGTCCTCAAGTTTGACAAAAAAATATACAAGACCCAATTTTGGGTTATCCAACCCCCCTCCTACTCAAGGAAAAATTACATTTATAACATTTTTCAATCATTGCACCTGTAACCATTCCTCTTCTGGAGTCTTCATCTCCTCTCTCTCTCTTGTACAATTACATACGTTCCTCTTTCTAGACTCTTTATTTTCCTGGCATCTATGTCTTCATTTGGACTCTTCACCTCCTCTCTTTCCTGTCAAATCGTGAATATAGTCAAACAACACCAATGAAAAAATATAAATTCATTTATATTTGAGTAAAAGGCAAGACATTAATAATTGTATAAATTAATTAAAATATCGAGATTTTTCAATGTCAATTAAGCACGAAAAACTATTTCAGATTATTCCTCAAGTCTTGAGCTTTCAAATGAGCTCTTATTTTCCCGATTTAACTAATGGAAACTCGAGTTATGGGATGCGTAAAAATGTGTGGCCAATATATGGTCCAGTTCGATATCGATGGTTACCCACCTATTCCAACTGGCTCAAAACAGTTAGTTGGAAACTTACTATTTTTAGCAGTTTTTCGGTTCCTAAACTTTTGGGGCCATTTTGAGGGCCTAAACAAATATTTTTCACAAATGGGCACCTGAAGGATAACCAAAGACTTTGATTGAGCCCCCGAAATGAATCTCCACATTGATACCATTCCAACGAGGTATTCTGCGCCCCAAACGAAGATCATATGCCAAAGTTACGCCCTCGGGAAGTTGATACACCAAACTACTCAAAATAGGGGTCCACAAAAATGTTGGTTTTTCATGTTATGGGGTTAGGGTTTTGGATTTTCTTTATGTGAAAAAGGCCTTTGGAGCCTAATTGTAACAATGGTCTTTTGGCAAATGAGTGTATCTGTCACATCTCTTCTCAAAGATAAGCTTCCTCCATTCTAGCGAGTTCATTCACTCTATATTTTATAGTTCTGTACATTTCGCTCATTGATAGAAATTGTGTATTACTGTATCTTTGTGTTTATTGTTATATCTCTACTATATCTCTATTATATTATTAGATATTTGATATATCTATCTACATTTATTTATTATATCTCCAATCTCATTTTGTGCTGAAAATAATTTGGATCAGTCATTCCCTTACCCCCTAGCTTTTCCTATTTCTTCACTCTCGCTCATACTCAAAGGGATTTTGGCCAAGGAGGAGGAGAGCATTGTTTAAACTGATAGATTTGCAGAAGAATAATATACTAGGCACCATTAGACTAGTTTTCCCAAATGGGTTCCAGGGTAAAAATCTTGTCTCACTGAGTTAGTTCCTCTGTGTGTTGAGTATGGTTAAATTAGCCATTATGTCTTATGAATTTTGCTACTTATATTTTAAATAGTTTCTTTGTATCGTGTGTGAGTGAATGAGGATTTATTGCGGATATTATTCTATTTAATATGTGAGATTTTTTTATTGAAAGACTCACTTAAATTGTAAAATTATTGATTCCATTGCAAATGAAGTGCCATCCTTGTTGTTATTTAAAAAGGTGTTGAATTCATCTCTGGTGGACTTATCTGTGGAAGTTGGGTTGCTTCCAACCAAATTAAGAGTGAAGAGACTCATAATACAAGGTGGTCTCTACATGAATAACCAAAGAGTAGAAATTCAAAGGGACAAGGAGCTTCTCAACATAAAGAGTAATGTAATTGACATTTTGGCAGAATGGGGTTTGAGTGAAACTAGTACCCACCAATATTTTAGCAACTGTGACTATCAATGGGTTGTCTATCATGTCCATGACTAAACCCTAGATTTTGGATGTTCCACGCTCCATTTTATTGCTTCCTAACATGTCTAATATCTAAACACCCCTCCTGGGCATCTCATACTTTGTTTTCTTTACTTCCCAATGTATCCATGTTTGGGTAATGTTGTTTGATGTTCCCTCAACTTGCTATCTTCTCTCACATTCTTATTTTTTGTTCTCCACTCCTACTTGTGAACCCTAGCATGTGGAGAGACCCAATGATAGTTTTTTTTGCTGACTACACCACTGAGCATGAACCCTAGTGACATGAGAGGTTATACTATGTTCACTATGAACCATAGCATAGGGAGATATGATATTGTGTTTCTCTTATGTAAATAATGCTTACTCCTATTCTCTAATCATACCTAACATCATGCATATTGTTTAACGTTTTCATGATCTCAACCTAGTCCCAGCACTCTTGGGAATCCCCCTTTGCTTTCAGTGTGTTCCAATATTCGACCTTGGGTCTGTATGTCTTCCTTACTCCTATTCATACCAAAGTTTGTCTTCTTTATTCCAAACTCATTGTGGAAACCATAGCATGAGGAGAGTGCATATTCTAATTCGGTTTTGTTGTCCAAACCCATGGTGAAAACCTAACCCTAATTCTCATGTTTGGTGTAGTGTAATGACTCCATATTCCATGCCTTCGACCTATCTCCAAGGCACTTTACAAAATCTACCCTGGGTCAATTATAACTTGTGCTCGTTTTTCCTCATTAGCTCATGGTTCAATTGTGTCCATTTTGACAACTGTTACGAGACAAATGCTAAGTATATTGAGTGGGAGATGAATGGTTGGTTCATTGAATAAGGGGATGAGTGAGTTAATAATGGATAACTTTTCCACCTCTATTCATTAGATAATAATTTGATTTTTGTATGAGTTATTTGTCTGCCAACTCATATGTTGAGAAAGAATCCATCCAAAAGGATTATGGGATGGCCCAAGAATGAGAGAAAAGAGATAATTAATCCCTAGAAAAATTTGTCTCAAGCAAAGCTAACATATGAACCTTTGTCATGTGAGATATGTGAAAGAAACATATATATTTTTTAAACTTTGTGCTAATCTTTTTTTTGAAGATTTATTCTTAGTTTTATGCCATAAAGGAGGTATTTTTGGGGAAGCATCGATTGGTTGCTTGAGAGGATGCTCCAAGCACAAACCAAGGTCCCCCTTTACCATTCATTGTCACCTAATTATAGAATCGTTGTAATACTATTCTAGGAAGATCGAAGAAGAAAGGTCTTTGTACAGGAAATTGGATAGAGGATTGGTAGCCTCCAAAAGACAAAGAACTATGTGAAAAACTCAGAGACAAAACTGACATAGGGACTAGAAATCAAATTCCGCAAAAACATTTTTTTTAGTGAAACGAGTGGACTATAAGTCCCTCAATTACGGATCACTCACCCTCAAAAAAAAATTTCCTTGTGATTTTCCCTTCAATTGTTCCATTGTAGGTTGTTCTTTCATGCCTTAAAAAATGAGCTATTCTCCTCAACTAATTTGGGCAAGATTCCCTTCATTGTTTTCGGTGTGAGTTACCCTCTTTCAATTTTGAAAGAAAAACATTATCTTCAATGTTTTGGGCATGATTTCCTCTCACATGATTTTAAAAGTGAATATTTTTCTTCATCGTTTGTAGTGTGATTTACCCTTTTGGCCTTCATTTCTTTAGAGGTGATCTACTCTTTCACTCTTTGGAAGGAAAATTACT
This sequence comes from Picea abies, assembly GCA_900067695.1. Taxonomy (NCBI): domain Eukaryota; kingdom Viridiplantae; phylum Streptophyta; class Pinopsida; order Pinales; family Pinaceae; genus Picea; species Picea abies. Next base: position 10,017 of record CBVK0101650507.1, read on the forward strand.
ACTTCACTCATTTGATTGCAATTTACTCATGTGATTCACCCCTTCATTATTTTGCAAAGGAATCCCTCATTCATTATTTGGGATGTGAAATTATTTTTCTCTAAATTCCTTCACTCCTCCAACATCACAGCTCTATCAAAATCCCTTATTTATGTTCCCTTCAAAATGTTAAAATGTGGAATTGATGGATCAGAGCTTCATGCTCAAATAATTAAATTCACAAATTGAATGATATTCTAGTGGAAATTTGGGCTTAGGTAGCATCTCAGAGAGATTAGCAAGTACTCCAAATTTCTAATGTTTGAAAGAAGCATCTCAGAGAGATTAGCAAGTACTCCAAATTTCTAATGTTTGAAAGAGGCATTTCGTAACTAATTAAAAATTCCTAAGTGTGTAGTTTATTACTAAGATTGAATTAGGTCCTTCCCACAAAAAATGACACTCACAACATATTGAACTTTCCCATATTTTCCTTAATGAATTCTTGTCTTCAAATGCAATAAACACTACATGATCATGATCTAAGTTTTCAAAGATGTGGTGTCTATTTGGATCCCATTTTGAAGGCTCACATGGCTGACATTGATATATTGGTTTGCTACTACTAACCTTCTATAATTGTGTACATGGTTTTCGTTTGCACAATGATTATGAGTGATAGAAACATGACAACCATAAAGAAAGAGGGGACCAAAGGGATACAAAGAAAGTGTCTCCCATAATCTTGGTGCAATGAAGGGACAATGGAGAATTAAAACAACAATGTCATTTGAGGGCCTGAATCTCACAATAGTCATATCTTTCCATGGTTCATATGAGCTACTATGTGAGATGTACAAGCAATAAATTCCACCTCCACTGGGACCTGCTAATTCCTTAAATAAAGAATATATCAATGATCTTGGTATACATCACATGGTTCAAAGGCCTTATATGTATAGAGTTGCTACCTATGCAAAAAAATTCCTTATCTAGATGTGATCCATTAGTTAGTACAAAGATCCAGTTTGTAAGACAAGCGAATACATTTGCATGAAAAAAGAGGCATTGCTCCTTTCATGCCTACAATTGGTCATGCTTATGATAACTTTGACTTCAAATCCATGCAATAAAACATGTGATGCCCTTAATGGGTCTATAAGATGCTCTTGTTGTTGAGTATGCTGCTCCTGGATTTTAGCAATCAATATCTCGCCAATCCTGGCCTCCCCATGTTCTCTCGCATATTTTTTTTGTTTTTTTTGGGGGGGTTTCCGTGGACGTAGCGAGCTATTGGTCTTCGGTGCTGTGAACCACATGTAAAAAAAAATAAAAGAGTGGAAGACAGGACAAGAAAGAAATAAGACTAACTATAGTTGTGAAGTGAAGGTGGTGGAACACAAGGGTGCGATTTTTTGGCCGCATAAGTATAACAAGAATTGAGAATGGGTTATGAACTCGTGAGAATTTCAAGAAAATTCTAAGTGTGAAAAGGGGTAAAGAGAGTAGAGTGGAAGATAGAAGAATGGTTAAGTATGACAAGAGAAGTGAAAGGAATATGAGACTAAGTGTGAGAAAAAATGAGATATAATGGTTAAGTATGAGATGAGGAGAGAAGGGATAAAAAGGGGAAAAAGGAAAGTACTTAGTCAAAAATTTGAAAATGTCCATGGCTAAGGCACAACACTTCACTTAGATAAATTCTTCTCATTCAAGGCTCTTCTTGCATGAGTATCTCGGGCATATAAACTCTGATTTTGATTTTGTAAAATTAATAATGAAGCTAGAAATGAAGGCTACACCATGAGCTGATGAAAATGCACAAACTCCTTCTTTTGAAAAAAAATTATATTCCAAAGAGCGAAGAAAAAATGAGGTTACCAAATTTATTATCAAGACCTCTATCACTATCCACGACCGCACCTCAACAATCAACCCGTGAGCTCTCCCTTTCCATTCCTCTAAAATCTTGAACTTGAATTGGAATTCCTAAATAGATTCCTTCCACCGCCAAACCTCACCTCTGAAGCATAACCATGGAGGCTCCCATACACAATCAATCATATACTTGTTGCTCCATTCCATAATTGTGCATTGAAAACTTGCGAGTGAGGCCAGGCTGAGTAAATGAGACCAGGCTCGCTCTCTCTTGCTATCTATTCGCCAGTTGCTCAACTTGAGTGACTTTGGGAGAAGCCACATAGAATGTACTTTAATTGATGGCCACCTTGCCATGAAATAGTTAATCAACCACCTGCTGATGAAAATTTTTAGAGGATTCTGACATAATGATATTCCCCATTTTCCATAGTGGTTCCTGGATTTAACAAGGTTGCAAATTTTTCCCACGCATTTGCCTCACCATTTAGTGTCCTCCTAATGTGAAAGAGAGAAACCTTATCAAATTGAGATAAAAATTGCTTTTTTTGTGCAATAATTCCTTGAAGTTGGTACCATCTAGGGTTCGTATGGGTAATTAGTGCTCGAATGATTAACATTGAATCCCCAAAGACAAACAAGGTCTTGTTTCCATATTTTCTAGCAATGACGAGTCCGCACCACAACGAGCTGGCTTCAACTAGATTGTTTGTCACATTCCCTTGGCCCCAAGCATAGTGCACAATCTTGTTCCCCTGCGATCATGGAGACTCCCCCTGCACCTACCACCCATGATAAATTTGAATGACACGAGGGTGGGATTTAAACTACTTATGTGTGCACAGGTCATGAGACCATTTAATATAATCTCTCTAGGTGTAACCAGATATTCAACCACTACCTCAAAATATCCATATGGCTCTAAAAAATCCCTCACAAAAATAAGTTTCTTCTTCAATACTCATCATCTCCTAGATATATTATGTTTAAGTTATTTCTAAAAAAAATTGCCTATTTAAGAAGAAGAAGAATGGTTCAAATAATCTATTTATTAAGCGATCATATAACAAAAACTAAAATCATTAATAACTATATCATGATTTAATATACTTTTATTAAGCGATCATGTTATGCTAGGAGATAATGACTCCTCTTCGAGGTACTATATAAACTGTAAACTGATTTCATAATTAGAATTTTGACCAAACAAACGAATACCAATCCGTTTAGATTACAAAGACCATGAAATATTTATTCTTGGACTTCATTAATACTCTCCTTCACCCTCTAGATAGACTAAAAGGACTTCAATTTTATTAACCTTATTCTTAAAATTATGATCCTATATATATATGAATTTTTCACTCTCATTTGTATGCTTTCTTTTTCTATTTTTAGAATTAGAAATGTGTTGTATTTTCAAAATGTTTATTAAATTCTAAAACAATATATACATAGTTATAAATTCAATTGTATAAAATAAAATTGTTATCTAAATATTTGTTATTAAATTTTATTAATTTTAAAAGAGTATTTAATATTAGATTTTTTTCATTCATATTATATATTGTATGAGATATAAATTTATGGTGATGTGTTATTCACTTTTATATCAAGTAAGAGTATTTTTCATATTAAGTGAGAATGTCGGTATTGAAACAAATGTTTTGAAGTTAATATTTAATGTGGGCATAGGCAAGACATTCTAAAAGAAAACACTTTTCATATTAATAGTCTCAGTGTCATAATGATGTTAAATTCTTTCGACTCACAGTGTTTTAAGAATTGTCCAACACTTTATTTCATTATTGAGCTTGTGAGAGTTCGTTCTTATTTTAACAATGTTGATTTTCTTCTTTACGCTAATTACAACATAGAGATACTTTTGATCTTCTAGATTAGGGTTAATTACCTCCTTGTAGTATCTTAATTTTCTCTTATCCCCTATTTTTTTATTGCACCACAATTTCTTCGTAAATTTAGATGAATACTATTTATAATATTGTTGGCATTTTGTGTGAATTAAGATTCGCGCCTGTTACCAAAATTCATGCTACAGATATACATGCTCAAGTAGGAGCTTCTGAAGCGAACCCCCAACTTTGAATCTAGGGTTTCAGTCATCGACCACCCCTTGTCATGGCCTCTAGCTCGGGGGAAAGGAATCCTCCACAACCACCCTCGCCTCCAGACCTTGTTGCATTCCAGGAACTTCTGTCTTCGTACACAAAATCAATAAAAGGAAACCCCTAGTCGCGATTCGTAAAAAATCTTGATGAGGTCTCGAAGGTCTCTGTTCATTCCCCCTCCTCTCGACCATTCACCCTGAGACTGGCAGAAAATGGCTTGATTGGACAATTCATGGGACTTTGGCCCTCCCTAAGAGTAATGGCGCAATGCCTGGAGAAAAACTGGAAGAAAACGATAAAAGGGAAGCTTTCAACAACCTTTTTTGGTAAGGGATTCTATGCCTCGCTCTTTGAAAAAAAAGCTGATAGAGACTTGATTTTTAGAAATGGCCCATACTTCATGGGCACGAGAGGAATGTATCTAAATCAATGGACTCTAGAATTTAGCCTTGAAAATGATATCCCCTCAGCTGTCCCATTTCGGGTTAGGCTACCCTTTCTGCCTCTCCATTGTTGGAATGATGAAACCATAAAAAATATTGGAAACACACTGGGAAGGTTCATTGATCGGGTCGAACCACGATATGGACTACAATCCTATGCACGTCTCTGTGTAGAAGTAGATTTGGAAAAATGACTTCCAGATGCAATCCAACTAACCCTAGGTGGGTGGTCATACATTCAAACAATAGACTACGAGCAACTCCAATTTAAATGCAAAGCCTGCCATGAGCATGGACACTTCACCAAAAATTGTCCCAAGGCAACACAGGAGAACCCTGAAAACAAAGCGCTAGAGCAATGGAAGTTAGCCAAAAGAAAGAAAGCGACAAATAAATCAGGAGCTCAACCACATGAAAGGAAAGACAACACCAGACCCTCCTCGCCAATCTAGGGGAAATCACCGATGCAAACCAACAATGAATCATAAAGCAACAAAAATAGGTATGACCCTCTTGAGAACCTAGAGGTAGAAATGGTCAACTCAAAAGAAAGCACAAAAGAATTTTAGAGTCAACAAAACCCAGATCCACACCCTCCTTCGCCTTAAGTCGAGCCTAATGCCCCTCAAATCTTGGACCCTCCCCATGTGCTAAAGGATGAAAGTCAGGAGGACTCAGGGGAGGAACTGGATACATAACTCCTAAATATTGCCAGAACAACAAAATCAAGAAGTAAAACCAATAAAAATAGAAGGGAAAAAGCTACAAATCAGGACAAAGAACTAGGAACCCAACCAATGCTGGAATAAATCCTCAAAAAAGAAGGGAAGAGTGGAAAAGCTCCAACAAAAAAAGGACAGTTTCAGCCCACGAAAGGGGGGGAAACAAAACATGCCAGTAAATAATGAAGGTAGTCTCCTAAAATTGTAGAGGATTGGGAAAAAGGGAAAAAAAGGAAGCAATGGGAAATTCAATCAAAACAGAGAGACCCCATATCCTCCTAGTTTAGAAGACTAAAATGCAGGGATCTGAAGCCTTGCGAGAAATGAAACAAATCTGGAAAACAAGCAGTGGAACAACTCTAAATGCTAGAGGAGCGTCAGGAGGGATCTGTACAATATGGAATATTCAAATCTTCAAAGAAGAGCAAAAGGTAGAATCTTCACACTGGTCCTTGGTTCATCTCAAGCATCTACAATCAGGTATCACTTACCCAATCTGTAATGTTTATATGCCTAATAATTATTGGGAAAAAATTGAATGTTGGGAATCGTTAATGAAAATCAAAGAGATTAGAGCACAAAACAACTGCATTATAGCAGTAGACTTCAACACAACTTTGCGCCAAGGGGAAAAAAAAGGAGGCTCTATAATAAGGGACCCGTTCAGGGAACACCTGGAAGATCTGATATTGGAACTAGATTTGTTTGATGTTCAGTCTTCCAAAGGGAAATACACTTGGAGCAATAAAAGACTAGGGGTGGGACACATTAAAGCCAAATTAGACCGCTTTCTCATCCATAGTTGTCTCCTCCTTCTCCCGCTCAACATTTCATCCCAAATTGTTCCTTGGGGAATCTCAAATCACCACCCAATAGCCACATCCTTCGACAAAACAGAAAACTTGGGACCCGGTCCCTTTAAATTCAATCCCATTTGGATGGATTCCCCGGACTTCCTCCCTCTAATCTCCTTGGTTTGGTCAATCTGGGTGGATGGAACCCTGGTGTATATATGGGAACAATGTTGATACTAAGAGGGGGGTGAATCAGTATCAAGTACAATTTAAAAACCTTTTCAACTTATACTTAAACCATTAAAGCCTCTTCCCACAATACAAGAGAAGAAATTGAAAGGTACAAAAATCATCTAGAATACACTTAGGCTGAAATGGATTCAAATATAATTTATAAAAGAAATTTAGTATAGGAGAAAGAGAATTTTCAAAATTATATGAGAGCGCTCCACAACGAAGAAAAGGAGTGGAGGCTCAAATCTAGACTCTTGTGGCTTCAAGCAGGGGACAAAAATACCTTATTCTTTCATAAGCAGGCCAAAGCTAGACATCACAAAAACACAGTGGAGGAAATAAAAACAACCTCATGAACGAGAATCAACTCCCTTGTGGAGATTAAAAAGGAAACTTACTCCCGGTTTGGAAAACTTTACACTTAGGAAGATGCAGACAATAAAGAGAAGAGTTTACAATTTATAGAGCACATCCCACAAATGATAAAGGAATAAGATAATAAAGAGTTGAACAAGGTGGTCACATGGGCGAAAGTCAAAGGAGTCTTTTACCAGTTCGATCCTGACAAAGCCCCCGGGCTGGACGATTTCACTTTATATTTTTACAGGAAGTGTTAGGAAATAATAAAAAAAGACCTACTATGTATGATAAAATATGTCCAAAAATCCTACAAATTAGGAGGAGAAACCAACACCTCCTTTCTAGCCCTAATTCCTAAGGACACAAATGCCATCTCCTCAACCGCTTTTGCCCAATCTCTCTTTGTAACGTCTCTTACAAAATCTCAGCAAAAATCATAGAAAACAAGTTAAAACTTTTGCTTCCACCACTCATTCTTCCCAATCAGGGGGGCTTCGTGATGAAAAGACAAATTTGGGACAATATAATTCTAGTGCAGGAGGCAATCCACACCAGTGTCACTAACAAGAAAAAAGGGATGATAGTCAAAATAGATATGGCAACTGCCTTTGACCGGGTAAAGTATGAGTTTCTCTATGAAGTCTTAAAGATATTTGGTTTCAATCTCTTCTTCATCTCGTGGATTGGTGCATGCATGTCATAGTCCTCTTCAAAGTCACAAGAGGACTACGACAAGGTTGTTCGCTTTCTCCAATGTTGTATGTTATTATGGCATAAACACTAAACAAAAGACTAGAGCATGAAACAACTATTGGAAACATCTCGGGGCTGAAAATAGCAAGGGGATTTAGAAGAATAAACAATTCTCAGTTTGGTGAAGAAAATCTCGTGCTAGGAGGAGCCTCTCAAACTATCGCTAGCAGATTCAAGCTGGTCCTCGACCAATATGAAGCAGCTTCGAGTGATGTCATTAACAAGCACAAAATCCAAATTTACGCCTGGAACACGAAAGCAAGTATAATGGTTAGAATTGCAAATATTTTATAGTTATCCTTTTCTATAGATTGGAAGTACTTCAAGTACCTTGACACTTCTATCAGTATAAAGTCTCTGCCCGGTGAGGCATGACAAGTGATCCTCCAAAAGCTCAAGGATCAATTTGAAGTCCGGGGAGAAATCTGGTTCAATCCAATTGGAAGGGTGGTTTTAATAAAGTTAGTCTTATCTTCGTTTCCAATTTTTCAATTCTCATCCCTACCGAGATCTACACTCTTTCCCTACACGACGCTCTTCCGATCTCACGGTTAAAACTTTTGCTTCCACCACTCATTCTTCCCAATCAGGGGGGCTTCGTGATGAAAAGACAAATTTGGGACAATATAATCCTGGTGCAAGAGGCAATCCAAACCAGTGTCACTAACAAGGAAAAAGGGATGATAGTCAAAATAGATATGGAAAATGCCTTTGACCGGCTAAAGTATGAGTTTCTCTATGAAGTCTTAAATAGATTTGGTTTCAATCTCTCCTTCATCTCATGGATTGGCACATGCATGTCATAGTCCTCTTCAAAGTCACAAGAGGACTACGGCAAGGTTGTTCGCTTTCTCCAATGTTGTATGTTATTATGGCATAAATACTAAACAAAATACTAGAGCATGAAAGAGCTATTGGAAACATCCCAGGGCTGAAAATAGCAAGGGGATTTAGAAGAATAAACAATTCTCAGTTTGGTGAAGAAAATCTCTTGCTAGGAGGAGCCTCTCAAACTATCGCTAGCAGATTCAAGCTAGTCCTCGACCAATACAAAGCAGCTTCGAGTGGTGTCATTAACAAGCACAAAATCCAAATTTACGCCTGGAACACGAAAGCAAGTATAATGGTTAGAATTTCAAATATTTTATAGTTCTCCTTTTCTATAGATTGGAAGTACTTCAAGTACCTTGGCACTTCTATCAGTATAAAGGCCCTGCCTGGTGAGGCATGACAAGTGATCCTCCAAAATCTCAAGGATCAATTTGAAGTCTGGGGAGAAATCTGGTTCAATCCAGCTGGAAGGGTGGTTTTAATAAAGTTAGTCTTATCTTTGTTTCCAATTTTTCAATTCTCATCCCTCCACGCTCCGGTGGGAATTAAAATGGAAATGGCCAAACTAATCAGAAAATTTCTCTAGCAAGGGGGAAAGGACAACGAGAAAAATATCCACATGGTCAAATGGTCTATTATTTGCACCCCAAAAGAAAACGGGGTACTAGGGATCCAGGATTCGGAAAAGATCAACATAGCTCTAGGAGCAAAATTAATATGGCGCTTAATCACCAGAGGTAAAGAATGGTGGAAAAAGGCAATCTGCTACAAATACTTGTCAAAAAATCAAAAGAGGTGTCCAGAAATAGCCACACTCAATCAAACAGGTTCCCCCATCTGGAAGCTCATCCGTGCCTCTATGTCGCTCATTCAAAATCATCTCAAATGGAGCCCAAGGAATGGTAAAGAAATCAAAATTAGGGAAGATTATTTCTCAGATAGGGGAAAATTGTCCTGCATCTCCTCTCTAGACTCCCTCATAAATTGGCTAAATTCTAAGGGGAAAAACACTCTCTTTGATATCTTTGAGTGGAAGAGCAATGACGCTTGGAAAAAATGGAACTTGGGAGAAGTCCCCCCTTTCATGATCAACGAGTCCCATCAGTTCCTCTTGATTGTCAATGGATTTGTCCCAGTCCATCTTAATCAGAATGACAATAGGGATTGGGGAGAGGCAGGATACTTTGTAAGGATGGGATATAAAAATCTCCTCCATGACAATGATCTCCCAGAAAAATCAACAATCTGGAAAGAAATTTGGAATCCATATGGCCTACCCAAGATTAATACTTTTGGTTGGAAATTAGCTCACAACAAGCTCCTAACAAGTGAAAATATGCTCAAAAGAGGATACATGGGACCCTTCAATTGTGCTCTCAGTAACCAATATTTCTAAAGCACTGATCATCTTTTCCTCAATTGCAATTTCGCCAAACAAGTGATGCACATTGTCTATTCAGAGCTAACCCCTCAAATTTCTAGGCTGACAAGTTGTAGAAGTCTGATTGGAAAATGGAGGAAATATTATAAAGAATACCTCACCAAAAAACCAATCTTTAGCCATGTCTGGAAGGCCTCGATAAAATATTTGTGCTTGCAAATCTGGTTGGCAAGAAATAAAATCATTTTCAGGGAGAAGCCATTTCCCTCGCCTTAGTCACAACCCATGTGATCGACCAACTAGGTGAGTACCTCTCATTATGAAATATTAAAATTCAAGCAGGTTTCCCTTTGACAGAAGAAGAAGAAAATTGGCTGGTTAAAATAAACCTACCCGCCATCCCTCCCTTAACTATTCCAAAAAAATCATGCTGGTAGCTTCATTATTCTCAGCAAGACTTCAAAAATTGGCTAAATTCTCAAGATAGTCATGTCCTCTGTTTTGATGGTGCATCAAAAGGAAACCCAAGGGAGGCAAGTGCGGGAGGGGTTTTGTACAACCCTAGAGGAAAAATAATGCTATGCTACTCCTAGAACCTAGGAGTAACCACCACCAACATGACAGAGGCCGATGCGATGTATCAAGGAGTACTCATAGCTTAGGAACGACAAGTCAACAACATTATTGTAATAGGGGACTCAAAAAATATAATTCGACACTTCGTTAAAGGGACATGCCCAAAGAATTAAAAGTTGAAAATAATCATTAAAGGATAAGAGAAATCTTGTCCTCATTCCATTCCTCCTTCTACCATGTCCCAAGCGCTAACAATACAACAACGAATGAACAGGCGAATTTATCAATTGGAAAGGCCCTAGGACATATGGAAATGTTGGGCATGCACCTTTTCTTAGCCCCCCCTAATGACTCCTCCCCCTGCCGTTGTCGCTCTACTTGGCTCTAGTATCCATGCTACGCTTCAACTGGTTGTGGTGTGTTGTAAGCCGAGCGTCATGCTTGGGGAGGATTTGTACCCATGGGTAGTTGCACACAACAGGACGAATAAATGAATATCTCAGATCGCTCTATGTTCCTCCTCCATGGGGACTCTTCATACCCGTCTCTCCATGCTAACTCAATATCCAACAACATCACCTACGCCATAACTTCGCTTGAGGTGAAGGCATTTGAATGGAACTTAGTCATGATTCAATGCAAGGGAATGCAGTCAGTACATGCCACTCCAACGCTTGAAAGACACTCAAATATTGAGATTGCACGGCATTCATGCATCAAGCACATAGCTAGAGGAGGTAAATTGGAATGCTAGCTCTCGATTCATTGTCGTAGCCAGCCACATCATAGCTCTATAGTTTGGATTTTCATATGGGAAGGGGAGTTAAAGCGCTGAAGAAATTTAGGAAATTGCCATTACTCCAGCATCAGAGGGATAACACATGATAAAGTTATGAGCAACAACCTCACATGAAGCATCGTAGAGAAAGGCAACACTAGATACAACACCAGGGGTAGCTTTGTCAGAGGCAACATCGACAGACGCATCTTTGATAGAGGCAGCACCAGAGGAAGTGTAGATAGAGGCAACTCTGACAGAGGTAGTGTAGATAGTGGCAACAATAGAGGAAACATTGACAGAGGCAGCACCAGAGGCTGCAACATTGACAAAGGCAGAGTAAAAGGTAGCATCAATATTGGAGTGGAGTAATCATAATCAGTCTAATTGTAAAAATGGATCAGTGTTCAACTCGTGAACGATCAGAGGAAGAACCGGTGGAAGATAATTTCTCCACCACCCAGTAGCTGGAACTTCGCCTTCATTCTCATAGCTCCACAATCACTTTCACACTGGACACTCTAGCTCATCACCGCACTTTAATAAATAAGTTACAAGATGAAGTCGAATTTATCAAACACCAAGGGGAGAGCATGGAAGCAAAGCTGGAATCCATGCCACCAAACTCATCGGCACAAAGAGAGAATGAGGAAACAGGAAGCAAAGAATACACTAAGCTGCATACAGGAATCAGTTACTTTGATGTGCTATGCCATGCTTAGGTGTAGAATGATACTCCAACACCTTCTTTGAGGCATATTAGTCTTTTTCAAACCTAGGGTTGGAATTCTTAGTCATGATCATAGTTCTAATAGCTCTAATACTATGTAAAAATATTTAACATAAATTTAAGAATTAAGGTTTGTCTTCGAACATCAATAAACATCAACATGATTGTTAATTTTTTTACCTATTTAGTTGATAATGATCAATATTATATAAAGTTTTGGATTAACACTTTTCTCAAACCATATTAATCTTTTTCTTCAGACTTAGAGTTAAGAATTCTTTGTATTTTTTTTTATAGAAAAAAATTATAATTGCATTTATATAAAATGAGATTACATTTGAGAAATGTTGTAAACAACATTTCTAGGAGACGTTTACCATATAAATAACCTAATAGTCAGTATAGCCCCATGTCTTCAACAACAAAACAATATTACAATTTATTGTACCCCAAACACAAAAGAACTAATCAACATGATATTAGTTCTCCCAAAAATATATTCTTCTAGAGCTTACTACATATAAGCATACATCTATACTAGAAAAGACCAACACCAAAATGACATACAAGTATCATTCCATAATATCACTTGATGACCATATTAAAGTAACATTACAGTCTTCTAGAATATGGAAACAACAAAAAATGAAAGTAGGTAGGTTGCTTAAAAACATTATGTTCAATCTCCAATGTCCACCCATATCTCATTAATGAAAGAATCCATTTGCTAGGAGCCGAGAGTAACCCATATTTTGAAAACTCATCAATAGTTATATTCCTCTATCTATAAATATGTTGGGAAGACATAATAGTAAAAGTTGATTTTATAACAAGAGCCCCCTCCATTATTGGTTGTAAAGGGAAATTTTCCATCCAACTCATACCATTTACGTAGTTTATGACCAACAGAGAGTCTCCAAACACTTGTAATGGAGTAACTCCTTTTTTAATTCACTACTAAGATCAAGGATAGTTTTAGGGTCATTAAATCTGCAAAATTGTTAGAACTTTGACTGAAACCTGCGTTAAATAGTGCTAGGAATTCTTTATAACGACATCCATGGCTCTAATACCATTTGAAAATAATAGACAAGTTAGGAATTCAAACCAAGCCCTCCCTTGGTTGATGGTTTGCTTTATCATTGAACTACATACTTACTCGATGAATGGGCAACACCATATTTATATGTGAATTGACACTTCAATCCCTCCACTTAACTACACCATTATTTTTTTAAACTTAAAGTTAGAGAATTCCTACCTACAACTGTGTATATGATACTAGTTGTATGATTATTTAAAAGAGGCAAACACAACTTTTTTGAGAGAACACCAAATCCTTGCGCAAGGAATCAAACATAAGTAAACAAAAATATTATTGATGATTACAGCTACATAAGACATCCTCCAGGACACAGACTGAGTGAGTCAGCCTGTGAGGAAGCCCATGAGTTGGGTGTGCTCATGAGATGGGTGTGTGGTTCCTCTCTAAGACGGAGATGGAACGTTATGCCCCTGTGTGGGGTGATGAAGCCCATGAGTTGGGTGTGTGGTTCCTCTATGAGACAGAGATGGAATGTTGTGTGCCCCTGTGTAGGGAAGCCCATGAGTTGGGTGTGTTGTTCTCTCTAAGATGGAGATGAAATGATGTACTGGTCTCCTCTGGGTAGAGAGTTGAGATGATGTGATACTCTAGATGATTCTCCCGCGAAACGCGGTGAGAAATCGATCTGCTGAGGTTGACGTGCCTGTGGCTGAACACAGGTGAACGCAATCCTAGTGGCTGAGCACTAGTGAGTGTGATTCTCCTGTGAGACACGGTGAGAAAGAGATCTCCCGAGTTGGACGTGCTTGTGGTTGAGCACAATTGAACGTGATCCTAGTGGCTGAGAACTAATGAGTGTGATTCTCCTGTGAGACATAGTGAGATAGAGATGTGGACATCCTTGTGCTTGAGCACAGATGGATGTGACCCTAGTGGCTAAGCACTAGTGGGTGTATGAGATCCCTTGCTATATTTTCCAAGAGTCAGACTTACCTGTAACCGTATTTGTGATGTAAAGGGTACAGGTAGGCCCCAACATAAAGTAAAAGATAATTAATATGGTAATTATTAATTATATTTTGAGTTATTGAGGTCGGCCCTATTGTGTCAATAGACACATTATTTGATGTGATAAGTCTTATATAAATAAAGGTGAATCCCCATTGAGGAAAAACACTTAACATTGTGTCATCTCATGATTTCAGAAGTCGTGGTCTGAAATTATGAGAATTACATTACCCTCTTATGTGCTAGGTTGGTGACGGTGTGGGAGGTCTTTCTCTTGAAGAATATAGTAAAGGATTGGCTGGGTTTTCTTCCCTTTTTGAGGAGGGTTTCCCATGATACTTCTTGTGTTCTTGTGCATGGTTATTCTTCTTGTGATCTTGGTTTGTTGCAGTAGTTATGGTTCAAGTAAAAACTAAACAGAAAATTTAAAGTAAATGCATGAGCCATAGCTCATTGAAAATTCAACATGGTTTCAGAGCAGACTTGAAGAAGACTTTTGCAAAAGTTTGAAGGCAGGTCATGGAACTTTTAGGGATACTAAACCCTGCTGCTAGTGTAAAAGAAGGACCAGACCCTCACTTAAAATTATGAAGTGAAATATGAGGTTGGCCGCAGGCCTACTAGCCTAGGCCGAGTCCTGTTTAGGGTCTTCTGAAGCTGGTTGCAGGCCTCTAAGGCTGCCACAGAAAATGCCTAACAGAAAACCCTAAAAACAATAGACTTAAACTTCTAGGGAAATTGCAACAAGGAACCAGGCCTGACAACTAAGAAAGAAGACTCGTATTGTTGGTGAGGTAAGGCCACAAGCCCGTGGAGAATTTCTGTAGTAGCTACATGTATCTAGCATCAATTTGAAGGTTGGAACAACACCCTTGAGTACAAATAGGTGGGAAGCAGCAATGACAATTCAGATCTGGTTAAGATCAAATTAGAGAAATAATTTTGAAGTGAATATCAGGGTTGTTACAGAGTTATTGCAGCATGTTCTAGACCTATTATCCTATGCAGTTTCAGAGTAACCTTAGGTAAGGTCTATATATTTTTGACATCCATATTAAGCATGTTATAGGTCTAACATTGAGGGCACATATCCGAGTAGGATAAGAGTCAAAACTGAAGCAAACCTTGAGGCCTATTCCGAGGTAGACTTCATGTACAAGGTAAGTTTTTGATCAGTTCTTTGATGAATTGTTGAGGTCTGTTCTAGATCCCCTTTTAGACTAATTACCGAGACAACTCTGAGGTTGTCTTTTCGAGGCATTTGAGCCGAATCTAAGGCTGATTTTCAGACATGTAGTAACCAAGTTCCCAGCAGTTATGTGTGCCTACTATGCCGAAGTTCAAAACAACCCTTAATGTGAGTCCCAGGTTTGGATCCCAAGATATTTATGTGCAAGTATGTTAGAACAAGTTCAGAAAAATTGCAGCAAGTGTTTCAGGGGTAGTTTGGGATAGTTTTGTGAAGGTCCTAAATTTGTGCAAGTCTCAGAAGAAATTAAGGCCAGTTTCCAGCACAAGTTTTGAAGATATTTAAGTGGATTTTAGACCTGTTGTAAGTACAAATATCATATGGCTTGTTAAAAACCTCATCTTAGTGAAAACGAGAAAGGTGTTGTGACCAAATGGAAGGATAATTCTGATGTAAGGGAGCACATGAAAAGTGTTGATCAAGGGTGATAGAGTCCACTTCTTACCGCTATCAAGGCAAGGGTTTACCTTGCAAAATCCATCTAAGCATGATCTGTTCAAAGGTGTATTATGAGATCTTGCTACTAGAAGTATTCTAACAAAACTTTTAATTCTAAGTTTGAACAAGTTTTTGAATTGTTTTTTCAATATTGACCCTTGAGGTAACTTTTGAGAGTGGGCTATATAGAAGCTCTAGTGGACATCAAGAGACTAAACTTATAGCTAGTAATGTGAAAGGGTTCAAGCCCCTTATTAGCACTCTGTAAATTTTGTCCGACTGAATAGACAAATGATAGAGGTAATTGTTTCAACCAACTTTAGAGCTGAGGCACTAACCTGCTCAACTCAGAGAGGGCTCTCTCATGTCAGTTGATGCTTCTTTGGAAATCGGTGGCTAGATTTGGTTTGTTTTAGGGTTTGTAATAAAATGACTAGAGGAAGGGAGATAACATTTGGGCTATGGAGTCTAGAACAAACAATACATTGTCAAATCTGTGAACTATTAAGAAAAAAAGGTTAAATTAAGTAGTGAGTTTGAGTTTATATTTGAAAATTTTGCATGGCATCAAAGGAAAAGGAAACACATAACTATATCAGAGCATTATTGGAATGAATTCTGAATTAGTTCAGAAGAGATAAACATAGTCTAAATTTCTAATCCATGAGCATCAAATGATGAATTATGGGCTTTTAAACTCTCCAATTTAAACGGAAGAAAAATGCATATGGAATAAAAGATCACAGGAAACACATACTGAGAAGGGAAAACAAGACTCATATCACCGCCAGTTAGAATCTTTTCATAAACGATCCACAATCCACTTTTGCATTTATATATTCATTCTAGCCCCAAAATTTATAAAGGTCTTCCTGCACAGAGGGCATGCTCCTCTTTTTCCATCCATTCTATATCCTCGAGATAATATATATAGAGGAATTTTTTGTGGAATTTAAAACGTTCAGACTTCCCTTAATTATAAAATTAGGGATAAGTTACAAAAATGAATGATTTATAGTAACAATTATCCTATATAAACGGGGTCGTTATGAGCAGGTTTGTCGTATCTAGGCGCCATTTGTCCAAAACTTGTTGGGATGTACTCGTCTCCACATGAGAGATTATTTTAGCTTAGTGATCTCCTCCTTTAGAGTATCCAACTAGGTCAGTTGATTCTCTCCAACACTTTCAACCATTTTAGCTATGGTTTTTGTCTTTTGTTGTTGCTCTGTTTCTTTTTTACAACAAGCCTGTTGATGACTAGATCCCTCATAATGGGATTTAGCCTGACTTCCAATCCTGAGTCTGTAGCTGGTTCTATGTGGAATTTAGTCGCTAATATAAATGTAATTGCCCTTTCCTTCTTACTCGTAGGTAAATCTACCATGTTTCTTGAATGACCAGCTTCGATGGATATAGATTTTCCCATGTATCCCAATTTCGTGGACACCGAAATGTTCCTACATAAATCAGAGAGTCGATCAAATTTGGAGACTACTTCGTTTATGGATGAGATGATGCCTTCATATTTGAGAATCGGTAATTATAGAGTTCCAATCATGAATTGCTGACAGATTCACTGATAGGTACGTTGATTTACCATGCTTGGCCAATCAATTTCAAATGATTAGCTTTCAAGTTCGTTATATGGTGGCGTTCACCTCACATTATACGACTGTGAAGTACCGAATGAGTGAAACGGGGTGATTTCGACCAGCCGCCACCGACACCCCACGAGTGTTTGATTTGATGTATAGGAACATGTGACATCGGGGCTTTGGCGAAAGTGGTTTTAGGCAACCCGCCTTTCGCCCCGACGTATCTTTGGAGGTGACGCACGTCCATTTTAAAAACCACAATTGTTTCCCCGGAGCGCCTTTGTATGGTTAAGTCCCGTGCAAGTTTACTGCCCGATATGGGCTCCAACCGTTGATCTGGGTCATTTTATAATCGACGGTCTGTCGAGTTATACCTTATGTGCCTCCATTATATTTGTCTATACGCCGCCAGACATGTCCCGGTCCTCTAAATTATCAATTCTTCAAACTATCAAGCTTCTGCGACGATGTAGCTCTTGCTAAATTCCCAAGACTTGGATCTTGTCTGAAAATAGGTTACGATGATAACATAGGCTCCAACTAGGGATGCTATCCTCCCTTTGAGGTAGCAAAGAACTTGTAGACCCGGTGCCTGATCCATTGGGCTGATCCCAAAACATGTGCGTGTACCTTGCTCCTACCATATCACTAGTGTTTGCTGAAGTCTAAACTCTGCACGCTGCTCTCAACTGGATACTGAACACTGAATATACTGCTGAAACTAACTGTACACAATACTGGAAATATAAACTGAAAAATGCTTGTCCAACAAGCTTATTCGTACGTTCCTACCTACCCTAAAACGCTGAAATGAATACTCAATCAAGTGAAATCAAAATGCCAATGCAACCATGCAAGCATTTTATCCACTGTTTGTCTACTTTGCACAAGCTTTCTCAAGATCCATCTTACTGCTAATTCATTCAAGAATTCATCCATAAATCCAAATCTCAAAATATTAAAGACATTTGTATTGTTCATTTCTTCCAATAGGATTGCGAATGGATCTTCTAAAATATGTGTAAAACAATCATCGTGTTTCACTCCTCCCATTGTATTTTTGTTTTTAGGTGATTCAACTCATTGACTTCTAAAAAACTGATAGAGTTGTTGAGAAGTTTGGTAGTAGGGATTTTCTGAGTCATAAAGCGACCATGGTTGGAGAACATCATCTGACGTGAAAAGATTTGGTGCAAACATTGATTCGTTGTAATCCATTGTTGTTGGTTGATTCTGATCGTAAACCTTTCGCATATAATGTGTCTCGAGATCCCAAATCATACGAAAGAATGACTCCTTTTCAGAAATCAAGATAGAAGGGCAAGATTCTTCCACTAGGGTTTCCCCGCTGTTTGGAGTTTTCATATGCAAAATTTCAAAATCTTCATCCATATCTAGGTTGTTCAGAAATAGGATTACGACGTCATTTTCAGGGGAAGAAAGGCAACCTTGAAATACCTTGTCTTACTGGTAATATTGTTGAACATCTTCATTAGTTCTAGGAGAAAGGAAAAGACCTTTGATAAAAATTTCTTGGTCGACTTCTTCTTTAATCTGATGGTTAAGCTCTGATTGAAATTCTAAATTGAAATACCCTTCCAAGTAATGATCGTGCAATGCATGTAAGTGTAGTTGGTGTTCTTTAATGATGACAACCTTTTCATGTAAAACAATGCTACTGTGAATATAGTCAGAAGTCACTATTTTTTCTGAAATTTCATGATTTTCTCTAAACCATTAAAAGGAAGAAAAACATAAGGGGAGAGAGTTTTTATCTATAAGCATGCTGCTTTTTCCGCCTTCGACTTCATGCTTGGAAATTTTATGATTTGAAACACCATTTCGTTTCAACAGTTTGAATGAGGAAAAACACAATGGCAAGGTTTTGTTACCTGACTCAAAACCTTCTTCATTTTTTCTAGTATCATCATAGGTACATTTTTCCATCTCTTTGGGTTTTTGGACATGCTCACCTTCAGCTTTGTCTTCGACCAATGACTATATTTCTGAATCTACAAGGTCTTCCTAAAAAAAAAGAACATGGTCATCAAGCGTTTGAGAGGAGTGTTTCAATATATTGTCAATTTGTTTTGTTGGTTTGGTGTGACTTTGCATCAACACAAATTCGCTTGCCTCAACAATGATCTGAGAATTCTCTTTCAACAATTTGAATGTAGTGAAGCATAAGGGTAGAGAATTCTCTCTAGCTGATATAATATTTTGCTCCTCACTGTACTGTTGAAGAAGAAAGTCTTCAATATCACAATCATCCTTGTATTTGTCATATATAGTCAAATCAACATCATATGCAACATCATCTAATAAGAACAGACTTGGAACATTAATATGTTCTTCAACAAACTAGTTTGCAAACTCATCCTCTTGAATGTCTACAAAATGACCACCTCCCTGCTTATCATGGGATGGCTCAGAAGCTAGAACAACACCTCTTCTTTTAACAAGTGGAATATAATTTTCAGCACGATCACAAGCATTTGAGACTTCAAGAGGGCCTATGATATTTCTAATTCTATGCTTAAGATTCCAATCAACTATTTCCTGTTCATATTCACTTTTATTTTCTTTAGCATCTAACTCCTCATTTTGGATCTGTTTACATGCTTGGATGTTGTGTTGAATATCCTGAGCATCATCAAACATTTGCTGTAAGGACTTGGGTCTTCTTTCCATCAGGAGAAAAGATAAGTCTAGATGAAGAGTAGTTGCATAATGGAGCATGGAAACAACTTCAGTGGGTTGAATTCATTTGGACAAATTATAATAGACACTGGAAAACCTCCTACTAAATATAGAAATAGTTTCATTGCTCTGTTTTTTTAAGGCATAGAACTCTATAAGTTGTAGATCCAACGATTTCTTCTTGCCCCAAAACTTTAAAAAGACATCTTTCAATTCCTCCCATGAGCTAATTGTTTTTGGATGCAGACGCTTAAACCAGTCTTTGGTGTCTCCTTTCAAGGATTGAGAGAAGGCCCTCATACAAACATCATCATGGTTGATCTCAAACAACTATATAAAATTCTCAAACCCTTGGATGTGCTTTTCAACTGAGATGGTATTGGGTTTCCCATCAAACATAGGCAGGTACTCATAGTGTTTTGGAGGAAAGTCATGAAGGATGTGGGGTAGATTTAAGGGTCTGTATCTATGCTGAATCTTGGAGGGTGTTGGGTCAAGTACAGGAGACAAAATATCAACCTTGGTTTCATGAGACTTATCAACTTGATTGTGGTCGTTACATGGCCCGGATGGGAATTCTTTATCAACATCATTGATACAGTGAGGATATGCATGCACAAATTTAAGAGGAGGGTATATTATTGCAAGATATTCAAGATCATCATTAGAATGCAGCAGGTAAAGAAAAATATGTTTGGCATGTTCAAGGAAAAAGCAAAGGCAACTTATAACAAACAATAAAATACCTTGGAAAAAATCCAATTTTACGTACTTGTTTTCTTCCATAATGTCTTTTCATACCTCTGTCAAGGGATCTCATTTCCCAGTGGAGTCTTTGAATCACATTTGAAACTTGAGTGGAGTCGCCAATAATGTTTTGGAAGCTAGATTCTGTATTGAAATGGAGTCGCCATTGAAAATTCAAATTTCTGGAATCTTCTACCAGTGGAATCACCTTCAAACTGTTTTTTTGATGTGTGGAGTCGCCAGAGAAGGAATACAACTAATATGTGCCTAAGTGTCTGCTACTCTTAGACCTTAGAACTCAACCATGTCGTTCTTCCCAGATTTTTTTTTTTAATTTTGTCCTCGACAACGGTGCTAGAATGTTAGCACTCTATAAATTTTGTCCGGCTGAATAGACAAATGACATAGGTAACTGTTTCAACCAGCTTTAGAGCTGAGGCACTAGCCTGCTCAAGTAAGAGAGGGATCTCTTGTGTCACTTGATGATTCTTTGGAAATAAATGGCTAGATTTGGTTTGTTTTAGGGTTTGTAATAAAATGAATGGAGGAAGGGTGATGACATTTGGGCTATGGAGTCTAGAACAAACAATACATTGTCAAATCTTTGAACTATTAAGAAGAAAAGGCTAAATCAAGTATTGAGTTTGAGCTTATATTTGAAAATTTTGCATGGCATCAGAGGAAAAGGAAACACATAACTATATCAGAGCATTATTGGAATGAATTTTGAATTAGTTGAGAAGAGATAAACATAGTCTAAATCGCTAAGACAAGAGCATCAAATGATGAATTATGGGCTTTTAAGCCCTCCAATTTAAACGGAAGAAAAATGCATATGGAATAAAAGATCACAGGAAACACATACTGAGAAGGGAAAACGAGACTCATATCACTGCCAGTTAGAATCTTTTCATAAACGGTCCACAATCCGCTTTTGCATTTATATATTCATTCTAGCCCCAAAATTTATAAAGGTCTTCCTGCACAGAGGGAAGGCTCCTCTTTTTCCATCCATTCTATATCCTCGAGATAATATATATATAGAGGAATTTTTTGTGAAATTTAAAATGTTCAAACTTCCCTTAATTCTAAAATTAGGGATAAGTTACAAAAAGGAATGATTTATAGTAACAATTATCCTATATAAATGGGGCCGTTATGAGCAGATCTGTCGTATCTAGGCACCATTTGTCCAAAACTTGATGGGATGTACTCGTCTCCACATGAGAGATTATTTTAGCTTAGTGATCTCCTCCTTTAGAGTATCCAACTAGGTTAGTTGATTCTCTCCAACACTTTCAGCCGTTTCAGCTATGGTTTATTTCTTCTGTCGTTTGCTCCATTTATTTTTTACAGCTCGTCTGTTGATGACTAGATCCCTCATAATGGGATTTAGCAAGACTTCCAATCCTGAGTCTGTAGCAGGTTCTGTGTGGAATTTAGTTGTTAATATACGTGCAATTACCCTTTCCTTCTTACTCGTAGGTAAATCTTCCATGTTGCCCAAATGACCAGTTTCGTTGGATATAGCTTTGTCCATGTATCTCAATTTTGTGGACACCAAAATGTTCCTACATAAATCAGAGAGTCGATCAAATTTGGAGACTACTTCGTTTATGGATGAGATGATGCCTTCATATTTGAGAATCGATAATTATAGAGTTCCAATCATGAATTGTTGACAAATTCACTGACAGGTACGTTGATTTACCATGCTTGGCCAATCCATTTCAAATGATTAGCTTTCGAGTTCGTTATATGGTGGCGCTCACTTGACATTATACGGTTGTGAAGTACTAAACGAGTGAAACGGGGTGATTTCAACCAACCGCCACCGACACCTCGCGAATGTTTGATTTGACGTATAGGAACATGTGACATCGGGGCTTTGGCAAAAGTGGCTTTAGGCAACCCGCCTTTCACCCCGATGTATCTCTAGAGGCGACGCACGTCCATTTTAAAAACCACAATGGTTTCCCCGGTCTGACTTTGTATGGTTAAGTCCCATGCAAGTTTACCGCCCGATATGGGCTCCAACCGTTGATATGGGTCGTTTTATAATCGATGGTCTGTCGATTTATACCCTTTGCACCTCCGCTATATTTTTCTATACACCACCAGACATGTCTTGGTCCTCTAAATTATCAATTCTCCAAACTATCAAGCTTCTGCGACGATGTAGCTCTTGCTAAATTCCCAAGACTTGGATCTTGTCTAAAAATATGTTATGGTGATAACACCCCTGTCACTATGAGACTAAGCTTACAACCAATAATGTGCAAGGGAAGCAATATTATCCACCTCAAAAGAAGTCAAGGAATGCAAGCAAGAATGACGAGGAGTTCTTCTCTATCTCAACTTTCTTAGGAGGACCAAAAGAAAGATTGAGCATGATTGTAGACTAAGGTAAGTCTTGTACTACATTTCTTTATTGATTTTATCATTACTCTGTAGTAGCTTGTTTTTTATGATGAAGGGTATTATCCCTGGTGTTGGAGCCCTCATTACTTGGACCATGATCCCTGGTACGAGAGTCCATTTTTATTGGTTGTTATCCTAGTATAGGAGGTCATATTTCTTATTTCAGTGGTGAAGGGCTATGATCCCTGGTATGGGAGCCCATACTTCTTCTTGCTCTGTGAAAGCAATGAAGAGGTAGTAGAGGATCTGAGAAGACATGGGATGTCTCCAGGTGAGCAACACTGGGAAAAGAAAGATGTCTATCCTTATGAATTCAGAGGGAGTCAAACTTATTCAAAAGTAGAGACAATACCTTCTCCCCCTTCAATAGTTCAGAGGGAGACAATTACTGATGCAGTTGATCTAGTTGGTCCAGTAGCTTCAGCTGATGGTTCGCAGAGACATTGCAGTAGGCCAGGAAGAGGCCTATATGGGATCGACAGACTCTGCTAGAGCTTCACAACTCCTTGTGGTACGAGAAGATTGATGGATACTTGATGAAGTTTGGGTTTCAACAAGAGTGTTGTTGATCCAAACCTATATTATTACATTATTGGTGACTTATTTAGGAAGCCTTGTTGCTGGATACTAGCAAGATTTGACTTCTAATTTCGAGATAAAGGATCTGGGTATAATGCACTACTTCTTGGAACAAGAAGTATGGCAGAGGACTGATGAGATTTTTCTGAGTCAAGGAAAATATACAGTGGGGATATTAAAGAAGTTCAGTATGACAGAATGCAAATCGATGCCTACACCAATGGTGATGGATTTGAAGAAAATGAATGATGAGGATTCAGACGAGAATGATCCACAACTGATTGGATCACTAATGTATCTGGTTAACACTAGACCCAATATATTCTATGCAGTGAATGTACTTAGTAAATTCATGAGTCAGCCAAGACAGACTCACTGAATAACAAAGAAACATGTATTGAGATATATACGAGGCATAATTGGATATATCTTGAGATATGCCTCTAGTGTAGACTTGAGTTTGCAAGTATATGCTGATTGGGCAGAGAGCGCAGTGGAATGAAAGAGCAAGTCCGATTATTGTTTTATCTTGAGGTCTGCCATGGTTTCCTGGTGCAGTAGGAAACAAAGCCCTGTGGCCTTAAGTATCACAGAAGCAGAGTATATAGCATTGAGTGTGGCAGTCCATGAAGTAGTGTAGCTTCACAAACTTATGACCGATTTATTTGATCATGAGATAGATCCTATTATTCATTGTGATAACCATAGCTGTGTGAAGCTCTCTGAGAACCCTGTGTTTCATGATAGATTGAACATGTTGAGATAAAATATAATTATATCAGAGACATGGTGTAGAGGAAAGAAGTACACGTGCAATACCCTCCTGCACATGAGCAGATTACAAATATCTTCACCAAACTGCTTCCCAAGACGAAGTTTGAGTACTTCCATGAGAGACTTGGCATGGTGAAGATTACCTCTCTATTTGAGAGGGACTACTGATGATTATTGTCGAAACAAAGTTCGAGTACTTGCATGAGAGACTTGGCCTAGTGAAGAATACCTCCCTAGCTAAGAAGGAGTGTTGATGACTACAACCAAGACGAAGTTCGAGTACTTCAGTGTGAGACTTGTCCTAATGGAGAATGCCTCCCTAACTGAGAGGGAATGTTGATTATTACAATTGCATGAGACATCCTCCAGGACACAGACTGAGTGAGTTGGCCTATGAGGAATCCCATGAGTTGGGTGTGTGGTTCCTCTCTGAGACGGAGATGGAATGTTGTGTTCCCCTGTGTAGGGAAGCCCATGATTTGGGTGTGTTGTTCTCTCTGAGACAGATATGAAACGATGTATTGGTCTCCTCTATGCAAAGAGTTGAGATGATGTGATACTCTAGATGATTCTCCTGTGAGACACAATGAGAAATCCATCTAATGAGTTGGACATGCCTATGGTTGATCACAGGTGAAATTGATCCTAGTGGCTAAGCACTAGTGAGTGTGATTCTCCTGTGAGACGCAGTGAGAAAGCAATCTGTTGAGTTTGACATGCATGTGGTTGAGCACATGTGAACGTGATCCTAGTGGATGAGCACTAGTGAGTGTGATTCTCCTGTGAGATGGAGTGAGATAGAGATGTGGACATCCTTGTGGCTGAGCACAGATGGATGTGCCCCTAGTGGATGAGCACTAGTGGGTGTATGGGATCCCTTTCTATATTTCCCAAGAGTCAGACTTACCTATAACCCTATTTGTGATGTAAAGGGTACAGGTCGGCCCCACCATAAAATAAAATATAATTAATGTAAAAGATAATTAATATGGTAATTATTAATTA
This sequence comes from Picea abies, assembly GCA_900067695.1. Classification (NCBI taxonomy): domain Eukaryota; kingdom Viridiplantae; phylum Streptophyta; class Pinopsida; order Pinales; family Pinaceae; genus Picea; species Picea abies. The sequence goes on from CBVK0101650507.1 coordinate 35,169, forward strand.
TACTTTCATTTATTGAGGTCGGCCCTATTGTGCCAATAGACACATCATTTGATGTGATAAGTCTTATATAAATAAAGTTGAATCCCCATTGAGGAAACACACTTAACATTGTGTCATCTCATGATTTCGGAAGTTGTGGTATGAAATTATGAGAATTACATTACTCTCTTGTGTGCTAGGTTGGTGATGGTGTGGGAAGTCTTTCTCTTGAAGAATATAGCAAATGATTGGATGAGTTTTCTTCCCTTGTTGAGAAGGGTTTCCTAGGATAATTCTTGTGTTCTTGTGCATGGTTATTCTTCTTGTGATCTTGGTTTGTTGCAGTAGTTATGGTTCAAGTAAAAACTAAACATAAAATTTAAAGTAAATGCATGAGCCATAGCTCATTGAAAATTCAACAAATATGACAATAGGAAAAATCCAAAGAAATATGAGGAAATCGGTTGGAAAAACATTAAATTGTGTATTATTTCGATAATAGATTCATGATTAAATTGTTAATTAAGCCTAAAATATTTATGGGTACAAATTGAACATTGCAAACATTGTAGCTTTAGTAACAATTTTATTTAGCTTTGCAGGGGGCTTCTGCAGTTCAATATTATGAAGTATTATTTTTTAGGGTCAGTCGTGTATAAAGTCATTCATCTATGACCCATTTCTTATGAGCATCTTCATTGATGGCCAATTTCTCATGATATTGAATAGTCCACTTAGTGCTCATTTTATTAAGTAGTGCTCATGAGGGTGAAGAAATGGTATTGTAACAAGTGGAATGGATCACATAGTATTAGTTGTCACTTTCAAAACTTGCATTTGGTATTGAGGACTTCTAGGTAATAATTTATTCTTCATGTTCCTCCTTGGAGGTTACACTTTCAAATCCAAAAGGGAGAAATGTATGTACACCTCCATAATCTAAGCAACGAAGTCACTGCACATATACATCACTTGTACACAAACAAGGGGGTCTCATAAGCCAATTTTGCATTTGGCTAGGCTATGACCTTAAATTGTATTAATACTATTATCCACATATTGAAATTTGTAAAGGTTTTTTTATCGATTAATGGAAATCTATATTTTTATTTACTTATTGAAGAGATATAAAGCCCAATTCCACATCAATATAATAAAATACCCACAGGAAATATATTTTAACCTTGAATCTTTCTCATGCAAGAATAACTGGATTGAGGAAATTTTTACTATTAGAAGTATTTTCAACAATAAATTTAATTACTTACTTTCTCACATGAACAAGCTTTTTTGAGTTTTTGCTTTAAAAAAATTCACTAAAACTAATAAAGGTTTGATATGATTTGTTCAAATTTGATTTTCAAAATTTCAAAAACAAAATCTGATTACCAAACCATGGCTCCAATAATACCATGTGAAAATATGAGACAAGTTAGAATTCAACCCAATCCTTCGCTTGGTTGATGGTTTTCTTTACCATTGTTACACATTATTTTCGTCACCCCTATGACTGTTAATGATGTAAACCTATCCTTTGTCTTTAGAAGGATCAATGACCTGAATCCCTGAAGAAGAATGAAGACATATTTTCCCAGAAAGATGAAAATGATCTTTTCGTTTGTAAAAAACTTATAAAGAGGGATCGTTGCACTCTGTTCAGTGTTAAGGGTGCGACGATCTAGGATCATCACAGGTTGCACCACACTGTCCTGCGATATCATCGCACTCTGCTCGGTATTAAGGGTGTGACGATTTTCCGTACGAACGAAAAAGAGAAGCTTCTCGATCCTTCTAGAATAGAATTTTCGAGGGTAAGTTGGCCTCCAATCGGTTTGGATCTGAGTCACATCCCTGATGTCAGGGGATTATCCTAACCTCCTCACCCTATCATTTTCAACCTATAAAAGGAGAAGAGTTCTCATGGGGAAAGTGAGCTTGATTGGGTTTGAGTAATTTTTATAGCTTGGAGTTTTTAGGCCTATGTTGGCTTTAAGCTTTGCTTTGTCAAGATAGATTGTGAGTGACTTTCAAATCTACAGTCTTAGAATCTGTGGAGCAGAAGTGTGTGGGAAGCAATGAATTATTGGAAGGGACCTTACAACATCAAGGAACTGGTTGTATTCTCCTTTTCATATCTTTAATACATTGATATATTTCTTTCCCATAAAATTGGTCTTATTTTATTGTATGACTCCTTGATCACATACATAGGTTTTGTTGAGTATACATTATTTCTTTCACTTCGTTGGCTTGTGTCTTTTTAAAGGTTCAACATCCCATAAGCCTTGGAATGGAGCGAGGATGACACTAGCAAGGACAAATGACATTTAAAAGGTATGTAATTCATCTCTTGTTAGTTAGTATGCTCGATAATTAAAACTTGGGGAAAGTTTTATATTTTGTCTTGTTTTGTTCTAGTTTCGGGGTGAAACTAGGGAGATCCATTCGTGTCCGCACTTATCGATTTGTCCGATAAAAAATTGGCGACCATACTGGGGAAACATATTGTTTTCTTAGTATGTCTTGATTTCATGTTTTGATTTCTTGGGTTATGTTTTCGGAGTCACTGGGAGATCCAGATTGACTCCATCACTGTTAAACTTCACTGAAAAAACTTTATTGCTTTTTAGTTTTTCAATTTTTTCCTTTGATCGTCGCACCCTGCTTTGATGGACAGTGTGACGATTTAGGATCGTCGCACTCTTCCTTGTAGAGATAGTTCAACGTCGTCACTCTATGGACTTATATTCCCTACGATGATCTAGGATCGTCGCACTATGTTAATCCTACAACCTGCAATGATTGGGAATTTTTTTAGCTTTTGGTGGTTTTACCTGCCCAAATCTGTGATAAGTGTTTGGGGTGATTTTTTGGGTCTATTTACAGTCTGCTTGACAGTCTTTGAATCTGCTTTTGGCCATTCTTTGCTTTGTTTTAGTGTGTTTTCTTTTGAAAGATTTGATCTCTTGCTTTGAGTATCTTTCAGTTACAAAGCATTGTTTTTTCTTTAGAATTGTTTAGTGAAAGATCATTTCTTTTATTGAATAGTTCGTGTTAAAAAAAATTTGTTGTTTGGGTTACTTTTGTTTTGAAGAAACTCACTATTTTTTTTAGTGTCTCTTTGAAACAAAAAAAATAAAAATTCTTGTTTTGCATTAGATTGGGGGCATCCTTGCATTTGAAGTAGCGAAATTGCATTGTTTTTGGCATTTTTTGGTCTTGCAAGAATCATGTATTGGTGTATAGTGTCTTTGGATCATTTCTTGAAGATCTTGATATTGATGAGTTTAATAAAATTTATGGGACATTGTGCATTTGGGAATGATAAACGTTTTCTCCTTCTCGTAATATAGCTTTCATCAAAGTGAAATATTTTCATTCTCATTTCTTTGCATGTTTAGAGTTGGTAAAAACATCATTTAGTCCACGCCATTTTTCCTCTTGAGTAACAATAACCTTAAAATAAAGCGCTTATAAAAATTGATTAGACATTTTTGTATTTTTTGGTAGCAAACCTACATTAGATTAGTCGTAGAACTTTGGAATAGGTGTGAAAGATAACTTTCCAAAGCTGTAAACAAACATAGTATCTTGTGTTAGGGAGACTTAAATCCACTTACTACATTTTGTCCTGGGAAGCTCTTTTAACACAAGGGTCAATCAAGAGGTCACATTAGGGTTGGTAGAGTTACTCACCCTACTTTGTTGGTCTTAGTGTAGAGATTGCGTGTATTATTGGGGGTCACTTGAGAAGAAAATCTTGTGCGGACCTTCTCAAGGCGATTTCGAGCTTAGATACTCTGTCGTTGCATGTGGATCGGACTGTCGACTGCTTCCCCAGGTATCATTGTCGTAATTGATAACCTTAGTAGCCTATCTCTTTAGAGTCTTTACACAAGGTGACTATGGAGGGGCAAGTCTTCACGGTACCTGGAATCAACATTGGCCAAACTCACTCGGGATCCTTGGAGGGTATACCCATAATTATGTGTGGGAGCTTGCACCAAGGTGTAAGTCCGTTAAGAAGGTCGTCAACGTAACTTTTCCACCCGCTCTATCTTAGCCCCTTCTTACATTGTTTTCATGATGTTGGATTCATCACCAACTATTGTGTTCATTGTGAGAAGGTTTTGTTTGTTTGCTTGCTTCCTAGATTTTTAGCATGTGTTGTTTATTTTCCCTAGTAGACTCTAGATTGGATCTATGTTTAATGGTGTCGGTTCCCAAGGTGACCAATGAAGAAACCCCTGCTCCGGGGGAACCTTTTGTTTTTCCTTCTTACAAACACATTTCTCCTCCTTACATCGCTACTTTAAGCCTTCCAGGTCTCACAATTGGATTACCGGTATGGTTTTTTTCCACTCCGGTAATCTCGAATGCAACAAGTGATTCGATTGTAAGCACTTCACCCCAAGAACATCAACCTCATGTTGATCCTTCACCTTCTTCACCAGTAATATATTCTTCACCTTCTCGACTTGAAAGGTCTTCTTCCATTTCATTTTCTTCGCTGAGTGAAATCTCTGAAGCTAGTAACTCAGTGGGTAAGAAGAAGAAGAAAAGGAAGATTAAGAAGAAGAAAAATAAACAAGGGTCCAAACTTCCAACCACTTCCAAACATGTTGGAAAATCACCAGGTAGTGATAATCGTGCTGAGAGTGTTGATGATGCCAAGATCACCCAAACAACCCGTAAGCCCAAGTACCCTTGCAGGATTTATAAGGGTAACCATCTTCTTAAGGATTGCCCTGGTTTATCCAAGGTTATAGAAGCATGGTCTACACACCCTTGCCATCCCATGTCGTCATCCTCTGCACAACATCATGATGACCTCCCATCAACTAGTCAGGATACCATTTGGAATAAGAAAAGTAGAGTCAAGTTCCCGTGTAGGTTATGCAGAGGGAGTCATCAAACTCACCTTTTACCTCGTATGGATGAAGCCTTGAAATTAATGAAAGACATGACTATTTCCCAGCCTCAATTTCCAACTGCTTATCGCAAGTTTACTCTCGACCCACCTGTAGTTGATGAAATGATTAATCCGGTCCCTTCATCGATTAGTCCGATTGATCATGTAGTCAATCTGGTCACGTCCTTAATTGAACTAGTTGACAAAGTGGTTACTCCGATCCCATCTTCGGTCGAACCCAGTCTCCTGTTAGAGAGTGAAAACCAAGCAGTCGATCCATTTCCACTCATCGACCCCATTCTCCCCTTAGAGAATGTATCCCAAGTGATCGATATGATCTCGTCATCGGTTGATCGTACTTTACCGCTAGAGATTAAACCCGATTTTGCTCACGTTTTTCTTGTTGATACAAAATCTATCGTGCTCGGGGGTATTCCTCCTTCTCCCATATAACCTCCTCCAAGTAATGAGGCCATCATTTTTTATTGGGGTGGGCTAACTGGACCTCATTTTCCCTCTCAAATTCCTTTCAAGATTACAATACAGGTTTGTGGTCGGGATGTTCTTCAGACGCTGATAGACAAAGGTTCATCCGTTAGTATTTTGTCCTCTATTGGTTGGCAAGCTTTGGGTTATCCTTAGCTTGTGCCAATTATGCAGAATCTGTTGGATTTGAACATAAGAATTAGTCAACCTTTAGGGAACCTTCCTTAGTTTCCCATAACTTTGGAAGGGAAACTATTTTTATTGACGTCATGGTAGTCCAAGACCCCTTGGATTTCATTTTACTCTTTGGGAGAGACTATGTCTATGTCATGAAGGCTAATGTGTCCACTCTTTTTCGTGTGATATCTTTCCCGCACGATGGACAAGTGGTGACTATTGATCAACTTTCGTTTGTTGATCCTGACTTGACCGTCAACTCGATGACTTCCCTAAACGGTTCATATATGCAATCAGTATCACCGATGCCACAGGTCAATTATGTGGTGTTGTCTCCCATGCCTTCAGCTACCGATGCAGATGAGCCTCTTACTGTAATCTCAATATATTATGACTTAGATTCGGTAGTTGACATGGTGATCTCTTCGATAGGGCTATTGGAGCCTGACCTCCTTACCCCTATCGCGACCCTCGACATGTTTTCCTTCTAGAGTGTGTTTCTTCCATTGAGTGAAGATCGCTTATAGGCCATGACCGAGTAGTGTCCCATGACATGGTTTCCTTCTAGAGCATCACCCTCTTGGAAGCCATGATCAAGAATAGGTTTTGAGCATAGTTTTCTGATTTCAAGCTCGTTAAAAGATGAAACCGGTTACGAGGATTTTTTTTGCGTCTATGTGGAAATATCGTTAAAAAATGAAACAGAGCCTACGAGCTTAATTCATGTTTCTGTTTCAAGATCTTAAAAAAAAGAAACAGAGGTCTGGGGATTGAACCTAGATTCTCGAGCATAGTTTTTCTTCTCTGTAGCAAGCTCGTTAAAAAATAAAATAGATTTCCCCCTCTTCGATTGAGTCAAGTGCTTCGTTACATATAGTATTTGAAGCTTCATTTCACGCTCTTCTATTGGATGAAACGAAGCTTTGGGGGTGACACTTACAACCTCTGGTCTTCATGTTGAAGTTAAGTCGCTAGCTTCTTAAGCTGGGGGCTAAGTACCAACCATCCCTGGATTATGTGTTGGGAAGCCTCAAGCATAGTTTTCTCTGGTTCAAGCTTGTATAAAAATGAAGCCACCTACCTCAAGCATAGTTTCCTTTGGTTCAAGCTTGTGTAAAAATGAAACCAAGTCCAAGCATAGTTTTGGCTATTTTTAAGCTTGTGCAAAAATAAAATATATCCCAAGCATAGTTTTGTTTTGTTTTAAATCTTGCGTAAAATTGAAAAAAATTCTCGAGCTTAGTCTGTGTTCTTTCTCGTGCTCGTAAATCAATGAGAATGTAACCGAGTAGACTTTTATCACTTTTTCAAACTCGTAAAGGTTATACGAAAAAGGAACCATATGGAGTATCCTTTAAGCTCTTTTCAAAATCCCTAAACATGAAATGATTGTCGAGTGATCTTATTCTTTTCACACTCGTTAAAGTATTTGAAGAAGACGTCTATTGAGTGGTATATTATCTCTTTTTCGGTCTCATCATACTACTTTACGAAAAAGGACATTTTGGAGTTTTCTTTAAGTGTTTTTCAAACTCTCTAAACATGAAAAACCCTAAGTTTTATTTCTTTGGACTTGTAAAACAAACAGTGAAAGGCCCATATGGGGCCGAACCACTCCTTCTTAGGGTTCATTAAACATACTACAAGGGACTCATATAAAGGATGAGCTTATAGTTCAAGCATATGTTATCCTCCTCAAAGCTTGTGTAAATATAAAGAGGTACTCGCCAGAAATGGTGGGGGAAAAAATGGGAAAAAAATGTATCCAAACTTGTATTCTATGGAAGAGTCACCTTTGAACATGACACCCTTTCACTCGCTTTATGTCTAGGTCGGATAATCCACTTGTCTCTTGGTCATAGTATTTTATAATATTACCCATCGGTCTGTGATCTCTATTATTGAGTCAGTGTTTCCAAGACAGTTGTCGTGTCATCAATATGTTGAAAGAGAATTTCAACCCGGAAAGCATTCTATTGCGTCGACCATTTCTGCAGTCCTTAAGCCTTCTATTGCATCAGCCATACTCAAGTCAGTATTGAATCACTTGTTACTCTAATCTACCTCAAATATTTTTACCCGTTTCATGTCATTGATGGGGGATACATTAAGGCCCTCCTATGACGAGTATTTTCTTGTCGACTCTAACTCATTATCCAAGAATTAGACTTAGAAACTATTTGGTACCTTGGAACTTGCATGCCTCAATTGTAGGTTTCCTCACTTTCGACAGAGGGTTTTCATTATTGACCCTTGATTGAGAGATTCCACCGAGTGTTCGACTTAAGCTCATTAATTCACACCCATTGGATTGTACTAGTTTACCTTGGGATTCATTGACATTAATGGTGATTTCCCCCACACTTGTTAATTATATTCACTAATGATCGGTAATCAAGTGGTTTCTACCATGTTTGAACTTCAACACATATATTTGCATGGTTAGATTCATACTATAGAGTGGTGGAGATGAAGACCCTAGATATTTTCTAATAGAGTCAGGTTGTGTTGGAGTATATTCAGATTGTACTGTTGCATATATCCACAATGTCTGTCTCGTGGCTATGTTCAAATATGAGTCATAATGGCATGGATCCACAATGTATGTTTGGTGGCCATGACCTTTTTTACTTGACATGGATCTTTGCATGTCGACATTTATGATTTGAGTCATTTGTATTCTGAGTATGGGAATGCCTACCTCAATGATGATATATTATTGTACTATATTTCCTTGTTTGTTGGCAGGTTTCCTACCGACATGTTCCTTATTCCCAACACACACCCGACAAAGTATTTCAACTATCACTCTGTTCTAACTTCATACTTTGGGGGGATCATTTTTACATATTATTTTCATCACCCCTATGACCGTTAATGATGTAAACCTATCCTTTGTATTTAGAAGGATCAATGACATGAATCCATGAAGAATAATGAAGTCATATTTTCCCAGAAATATGAAAATGATATTTTCCTTTGTAAAACCCTTATAAAGAGGGATCATCACACTCTGTTCAGTGTTAAGGGTGCGACAATCTAGGATCATCGCAGGCTGTAACACACTGGTCTATGACGTCGTCACACGCTTCTCAGTATTAAGGGTGCGACGATTTTTCGTACAAAGGAAAAATAGAAGCTTCTCGATCCTTCTATAATAGACTTTCCAAGGATGAGTTGGCCTCCGATTGGTTTGGATCTGAGTCACATCCCTGATCTCATGAGATCATCTTAACCTCCTCGCCCTATCCTTTCCAGCCTATAAAAGGAGAGGAGTTCTCATGGGGAAGGTGAGCTTGGGAAAGTTAGCTTGATTGGGTTTGAGTAATTTTTATAGCTTGGAGTTTTTGGGCCTATGTTGGCTTTAAGCTTTGCTTTGTCAAGATAGATTGTGAGTGACTTTAAAATCTACAGTCTTAGAATCCGTGGGGAAAAAGTGTGTGGGAAGCAAGGAATTGTTGGAAGGGACCTTACAACATCAAGGAATTGGTTGTATTCTCCTTTTCATATCTTTAATACAGTGATATATTTCTTTCCCATAAAATTGGTCTTATTTTATTATATGACCCCTTGATCACATACATAGGTTTTGTTGAGTATACATTGTTGCTTTCACTTCGTTGGCTTGTGTCTTTTTACAGGTTCAACATCCCATAAGCCTTGGAATGGAGCGAGGATGACACTAGCGAGGACAAATGACATTTAAAAGCTATGTCATTTATCTCTTGTTAGTTAGTATGCTTGATAATTAAAACTTAGGGAAAGTTTTATATTTTGTCTTGTTTTGTTATAGTTTCGGGGTGAAACTAGGGATATCCGTTCATGTCCACACTTACCGATTTTTCTGATAACAACCATTGAATTACACACTCGCTCAATGCTGTGCAACACCATGTTCATATGTGAATTGACACTCCAACGCTCCCTCTTAAATTGTTAAGTAGACCTAATATGCCCACATGTATAGATTGAGGATTGTAAACATTGTAACTTTAATAAAACTTTTATTTAAGTATCTTACAACTCTAGAGTTCAACATGGTGACAATGTTATTTTTTAGGATTAATAACATATTCAAAGTCATTCATCCATGACCCATCTCTCATAAAAATCGTTAATTGATGATCAATTTCTCACAATATCGAATAGTCGACTTAACACTCATTTCATTAGGTAATGCTCACATGGAAGAAGAAATGGGATTAAAACAAGTGAAATGAATCACATATAATCAATCATCACTTCTGAAACTTGCATTTGGTATCTCGAACTTCCAAGTAACAATTATATTATTTGTGTTAGGCATACATGTTTCCTCCTTGGGAGTCACAAGTTCAAATCTGAAAGGAGTTAGGGTATGCACACCTCCATAAACTAGGAAATTAAATCATTACTTGAAGGGGGTCCCTTGTCCACAAACAAGAAGGTCTCATATGTCAATATTGTATCTCACTAAGGTGTAAACTTAAATTAAATTATTGTTATTACAATTTATATATTGATATTTGGAAATGTGTTTAATCAATTGTTATTGGATAAATTCATAAGTGCGGACACAAACCGATCTCCCTAGATCCACCTGGATCTAGAACAAAGCAAGACAGAATATGACTCTTTCCCTAGATTCTAACCATTGAATTAAATAAGAGGCAAGAACAAAGAACATACCTTATGATCGCTTCCTTTGGTCTTTGTTGCTCCCGCTTCGCTCCAGTGCTCTCGTACAGTCAAGACCAAAACAATACAAACCAACCAAAGTGAAGAAAGCACAATCTATTCAACAATGAATCTATGTATATGATCAAGGAGTTATACAATAAAGAGGAACTAACTTTATGGGAAAGGGACATATTACTGTATCATATTAATGGAAAGTAAAGATTACAACCTGAGCCTTGATGTTGCAAACTTCCTTTCAATGGCCCTTGGCTCCGACACACACACTTGCTCACTTGCACGAAGAAGATCAATGACCTTTGATAAACTTGTTGGAGTTTCCTAGCTGCTGTAGCTTCAATACTTCACACAATCTTTCACCAATTCTCCAATGAGACTTGCTTCTCCTTGTTTGCTTAACCTTTTCCATGAGAATTCACTCAATATATAGAAGAGAATGAATTGGTTACTTGGATAAGAATGATCCCAAAATATCAGGGAATCCAGTACTAGGATAACCATTCGAATGCCATCTCATCCCTCTAGAAGATTCCCTTCTAGAAGCTTCGAGAATTCATCTTTTTCCCTTATTTAGAAAAATTTCACACCCTAGCAGTTCAACACAGTGCAAACTTCTCGCACCCTGGCTTAAGGCAGCCTGTGAGAATCCTCAAAAATGTGATTTCTGGAAAGAGATGAAGGTAAATTTTCTTAGGAAAAAGTTCTAATGAAGAGCTTGAATACACCATCATCAATACATCATCATGATGACCAAAATCATGGGTAACAGAATGCCCCCNGGTTGGAACCAGTGACAGCCAATATACTTTGTAAGCTGCATGTGTGTGTCGGGAACCAGGAGCAGATCTAACTGGAAACCTGCGAACAACCAAGCATCTGCAGAAAATCATATACATATCAATTCTGAGGTAGGCATTCCCATACTCAGATCATAGACTGATGACATTAAAGACATGGGTCATGGCCACCAATCATACACTGTGGATCCATGCCGTCAAAATATAGCATAGCCACCGGAATACACTGTGGATCTATGCGAGAAATTTCAAATCAAGACGACATAGCCATGAAACATACACAATGGATCTATGTGTCGCAAATTATACATACTCCATCGCAACCTGGATCACAAAAATGATATCCAGGGTCTTCAATTTCGTCGCCCAAAAGTACGAATCTAACCATGTGATTACATGTGTTGAAGTCGAACATGGTAGAAACCACTTGATTACCGGTCATTGATGAAACCGTTAATAAGTGCGAGGGAAATCACCATTGATGTCAATGACTCCCAAGGTACCATAGTACAACCCATCGAATGTGAATTAATGAGTTGATGTCGAACATCCGATGGAATCTTTCAATCAGGGGTCAATGATGTAAACCTACTGTCGAAAGCGAGGAAACCTGCCATTGAAGCATGCAAGTTCCAAGGTACCAAATAATTTCTAAGTCTTGATTCCAGATAATGAGCTAAAGTCGATGGAACAAAACTCATCACAGGAGGGCCTTGATGTATCCCCCATCAATGACACGAAATGAGTAACAGAGTTTGAAGGTGAAACAGAGCATTTTGCAAATTGGACTGGACACAGGGAAGGCCGACACGGAGAGAATGGATAACTGCAGATGGCCGACTCAATATAGGTTTCAGATGGACTTCTCTTGAGCATATGAATGACACGACCAACGATTCTGCAACATTGACTCAAAGACGACATGGGGAATGACCTTGTAGTAAATCGAATAAGAGACAAATGGATTTCCCAAACCGACTTCAAATGATGAATAGGGGGTGTCATGTTCAAGAGCGACACTTACTGCCAATCGATACGAAAATGAAACATATCCCTTTCCCAAATTTCCCCCCACCATTTCTGGCGAGTACCTCTTTATTTTTACGCAAGCTTGAGGAGGATAACATATGCTTGTTGATCTAAGCTCATCCTTCGGACGAGTCCCTCAGAGTATATTTAACGAACCCTAAGAAGGAGTGGTTTGGTCCCATCAAGGGTCTATCAATGTTTGTTTAACGAGTCCGGAGATAGTAAACTCGAAGGTTTTTCAAGATTATAGAGTTTGGAAAAACACTTAAAAGAGAACTCTCTCAGTTCCTTTTTCGTAAAATAGTCTGGACGAGATCCAAAAAGAGATAAATTATCACTCACCAGATGCTTACTTCAAATACTTTATCGAGCGTGAAAATAGCAAGGTCGCTCGACGATCTTTTCATGTTTAGAGAGTCTGAAAAGAGCTTAAAGAGAACTCTAGGGGGGTTCCTTTTTCGTATAACCTTGTTGAGCCCAAAAAAGTGATAAAAGTATGCTCGATCACGTTCTCATGTATTTTCGAGCACAATAACGGACAAAAAATACGCTCGAGGTTTTATGTAAAAACCATAAAAACAATCGAAACACACGATGTAAAAAGAAAAACTTATGTCCATATCCCGATATTTGATCCTCCAAATCATCACACCTGCAAGAGTTTACACTCAATATAACATTAGGGATTAGGGTTTTAATTGACAAATAATCATAGAAAACCAAAATGATATAGTAAAAGTCAATAAAAGGAGTAAATACTCTTTTTACCACACCATTTTTACATTTCCACTATTGAGCTCCAAAAACCCCTCTTTTACCCTCTTTTACCCTCCGAGTTCGGCGTTAATTTGCGGGAGCTACGAGAGACCATTCAACGAGCCGTCTGCGACATTAAGGTAAGCTCTTCGTCCTCGACATTTTCATGGTTTAAATTTGTAAATTCATTGGTCAAATGTTTATTTTTGAGTTGAGTTTTTAAGCTCTACAAGCGCGCTACAATTCTCATAGGTAGGCCAAACGGGGCCTGCGAGAATGAGGCGTTCTCGTAGGTAAGCCTTAAGCCACCAGTGAGGTTCTAGCACTGTTCCCATGGGGCACCTGCGAGAACTGAAAAGCCCAATTTTACTCTAGCTCGGATGGCTGGGAGTTCTGCTCCTCATATGACATTACAGAGCTACTTCCAGTATGCCATCGAGTGTACTGAGCCTCGAGTATTCAACTGGGCAGATGCTGTGCTTCGTAGTATCAAAAAGCAATTAACCAAATGTAGGAGGGGTGACTTGAAGCAATTCGGGTATGGATCTTTACTGGTATCCTTCTTCCTCGAGTGGGTCCCATTATTGAGGCTACAGGTGGAGTGGAACATACTGGGTCCCAAGGATCCGCAGATGCTGAGATGGTATCGGCTTATGGCCCGACACGTAGCAGGACCGATTATCAAATATGATGACACTTTTTTCGAATGGATTCAACCACAGATGTTGATGGTTGATGACTACGCTTATGTTGGGATGGATTTTCGAGGAGATCCGGATTTGGCATTACCAGAGGACGCTCGGTGGGGGGACCTTGGTAAGAAGGACACACATTTTTTCTTTCTTTTTTTTAAGTTTTTGAATTTTTTATCATATTCAAATGTTTTTTTTTTATATGTTCATCCAAAGAATAACACAAAATTGTTTGTTGATAACACAGATGTTGGACCGTATAGACCTCCTGGCACTTCTCCTATCCAAAGGTGAGGAGAGGTAGTAGCAGCACCATAGTATGCTGAGGATTATCAGGTGGTGGAACATAATTTAGAGGGTCTGACAGCAAACATTCCAGATATGACTCTGGAAGAGGTTCCACGACGCGATCAACGTCATACTGTAGGGGTATCAACATCTATGAGTCGACTGCTCCATAGAGTTGCTAGAGAAGTTGTGTGTTACCATGAACGTCATCCATGATGTCACTTTGTAGAAGCTATAAGCTTCCATTTTTGACATTTTGGTCTTCAGACAAACTTTTGTAAAAAACTCTTTTTATCCTTATATATACAGACGAATTCTACCGATTTACTTTATATTGTGTGAATTTTGTTGTGTTTGACTTATAAATGATCCAAATGTCTGTCCAATACATAATTAGCCAATGCATCTATTAATGTATTTAGACATCTAGGAATATGTTGATATTCAATATGATCAAAATAACGTTCCGAGAGGCGAATTCACAAATACAGCCGTAACAAAGTAGGACTTCAAATAGAGTAGATATTACTTAACTGTAGTACTACAAGCTGCGAGTCAAGTTGCACAACCAAATGATGAATTCCGAGTGAGATAGCATCAACCAATAATTCAATAACGGTGCTATACTCTGCAATGTTGTTGGTTGCACGACCGAGGCACACACCTCATAAAGATACAAGTTCGTTTGTTGGGGCATAGATTACCCAGGCAACAGACGCAAGTTTCTGAGTACTACGACTAGCGCCATCAGCGAAGCTAATATAGGGTAGCGAAGACTCCGACATCTTGAAATCAAACACAATGTCACATAAGGGCAGAGACCAGATAACGACAAAAGAAAACTATAGTAACACACACAAAGTATGATACATTAAAATACAAGTACTTGTGTACAGATAATTTATGCATAGTACTTCTTCAAGTACAACCCATTCCTGGGTTCACTCAAAGAGATACCATCATAGTCTACCAGCTCATATGCTCCTTTTTCCAAAACTCGACGAACAATATAAGGACCTCGCCACATTGGTTCGAATTTCCCAGCTCCTAACACATCTCGATCCTGTTCATAGAGAAGAACAAGATCACCTTCAGAGAAAACACGAGGCTTGACATGCTTGTCATATTGTGCCTTGACACTTTTCTTTTGGGATTCTATTACTAGAGTGGCGTCACGTCAAGTTTCGTCTAATCGCATTAGATACAATAGACGTTCTTCTTCAACAGAAGTGTTGGGTAGGAGTTTGACAGCTAGCTTCAGAGAGGGTATCTCGCATTCTATAGGAAGAATGGCTTCCACACCATAGACAAACCGAAAAGGCGTAAACCCAGTAGCGGATTTGACAGATGTCTGGTATGCCCACAATGCCGAAAACAACATTGTGTGCCAACTTGTTTTATGAATTCCTATCATCCGTCGGAGCATAGTTATGAGAACTTTGTTGATCACTTCGACTTGACCATTAGCTTGTGGATAATAGGGCGTTGAGTTATCATGACGAAGACCCAACTTTTCTGTAAGTTCAGACATCATAAAATTCCTAAAGTGACTACTGTGATCAGTGACGATAGCTTGGGGAACACCAAAATGAGCTATGACATGATTAAAAAGAAACAACGCTGCGGTCTTTCCAGTATTATCGAATGTCGGCATCGCCTCAGCCCATTTTGTAAAGTAATCAACAGCTACAATGATGTAACCAAACCCCCCGGCCGAGTGAGGGTGACATGTCATGAAATTGATGCCCCATTTTGAAAAAGGACCAGCGGAGACCACGGGGTGAAGAGGAGCAGGATGTGACTGAATTTTCTGATTGTAGGTCTGGCAGTCATGGCATTTCTGAACAACAGTAATGCAATCGTTAAACAAAGAAGGCCTAAAATATCCTGCGCGTAAGATCTTCTGGGCAGTAGCATACCCAAACATATGACCACCACATGCTCTGGAATGGCAGTCATTCAGATCTTTCTCGGCTTCATCGAATGTTAAACAACATCGAAAAATAGAGTCAATTCCTCGACGATAAAGAGTATCCCCGAGTATAATGTATTGATGAGCTTGATAGCGTATGCAATGTCGTTCAGTACTAGACAAAGCAGGCCGGAAAGTCTGGGTTTGGAGATAGATAATGATATCCCCATACCAAATATCATCAGTGCTAATTAGGAAAAGAGACTCATCAGGTAATGAATCTACTGCTACATTTTCCGTTGCAGAATGAGGAAAATCGCATATCAACTCAGCAAAAACTAAGGATTTCTTAGACTTGGCGCGTTCGAATTCCAAATCAAACTCCTGGAGTATGAAAATCCATTTGGAGTATTTTCCCCTTAGCAATTGACATGTCAAAATATGTTGCATAGGTTTGCAATGAGAAATTACCATAGTCTTGCGTGAGAGGATATAATGCTGAAAGCGTTGAACGTCTTGAACGACAACCAAGGCCAGTTTTTCAACATGTTGATACTTGATTTTAGTTGGTGTGAGACTTCAACTCAAGTAATAAATAACATTTTCATCGTGTGCATCATCCTCTTGGACGAGAACCATGCCAATAGTTTACTCCGAGGCAGCAAGATAAAGGAAATAATCGCGACTGTAATCGAGAGGAAAGAGAAGAGGAGCTCGTGTTAGGGACAAATTCAAAGCTTCAAAAGCATTGTTGGCAACGGTATCCCAGACGACTCTGAATCTTTCTTTAGTAGCCGCGTAAAACCACAAGTAATCTCAGCGTAATTAGGGATAAAACGACGAAGAAAGTTTGCTTTCCCTTGCAAACTTTGCAACTAGCGCAGTGTAGAAGGAGGAGGGAGATTAAGAATCGCCTCAAACTTAATCGGATCCACCCGGATCCCTTGACGCGAAACAATAAAACCTAGAAGACGGACGGATTCTACGCAAAAAACACATTTATGAGGATTTAAACGTATACGATAGAACCGACAATGAACAAAAATGGCTAGGAGATGAGTGGGGTGATCAACTCGGCACAAAGAATGAGCTGGTAAATCATCCAAATAGGGTTGAACGATATGCTTTATATCATGAAAAGCATAAGACATAGCACGTTGAAACGTCACGCCAATGTTCTTAAGACCGAAGGGAAGTTTCCTATAGGCAAAAGTACCCCAAGGACAAATAAAAGCAGTCTTATGTTGGTCCTCGGGAGTGATGTTAATTTGATTATAGCCGGAGAAACCATCCATGAGAGAGAAGATTTCACTTCCGACACAGTCATCGACAATCTGGTCGACGAAAGGGGTTGGAAAGTTGTCTTTTGGACAAGCTTTGTTAATCTCCCTATAATAAACACATACACGAATACTGCCTCCTTTCTTGTCAATCGAGACAGGATTGGAAACCCATTCTGTAAGAGCCACCGGATAAATAAAGCCGGCTTTCAAAATCTTTTCAACTTCGAGTTTGATAGCAGCCGCTTTCCGTGGGTGAACTGAACGAAGGCGTTTTCAGACGGGTTTAGCTCCGGGGTATGTATTTATATCATGTACAACAATTGCAGGGTCGATACTTGGCATCTCTTCATAGCTCCAGGCAAATATGTCACAAAACTCTTTGAGCAGGGATGTATAGGTGACTATTTCATCCTGGGAACAGGAAGCTCCAATATGGACATTTTCGATGATTCCAAGTTTAACAGATATGTCAATGAGAATCGTGGGAGAGATATTACTGAGGTTTCCTTCGGCAAACACATCATGTGTAGATCCGGGAACGGTCGATATGACAACAACGGTCGATGGAGTCGAAATCCGTTGATAGTTCTCAAGAGTGTGTTGTTCCAGAAAGAGTATGGAACGATGATGCCCATCATCCCAAGGTGTGTCCTCCATGACGGACATGATCATCTCGTCAGTGGGAAAAATAACACGAAAAGGATCGGGAGACAACTCATCAAAAGAGGGGGTAGAAGGTGTTGCCGATTGAATGGCTTGATAGGAAAATTCAACTGGACTTAATGGCATGACGTCGCCGAAATGAAAATTATCTCCAGGATCAGGGACAATCCAAGGGTCGTGTGATGCAGGAAGTTCGTGGGGCATGGTGGAGATCATGTTGATAGAAGCAACTGACGAGCTTGGAACATCGGGCGGTGGAATGGGAAAAGTACCCATTAACGAGGAGTCTTTTAAAAGGCCTACACCGACGTTCTCATAACCTGGTGGGGTTTTAGCAATAAACGACATGTTGTCAGTACAGGTATTAGAATTGAAGAAGGCAAGTTGGTCAATGGTAACAACCTTTCCTTGATGAGGGAAACGTACTACACGAAAAAGTGTTGACACAACGGTACGCATTGAATCGATCCAGCTACGGCCAAGTAAAATATTATAATCAAGGGGAGCGTCAAATACTTCCACTTCGACTTGGACCGTTTTACCTTATAATGAAATGGGCAATGAAGGAAGAACATCGTAAGGCTTAAAACCAGAGCCATTGAAGGCTTTAAGAGTGTTTTGTGATTCATTCAAGGGAAGAGAGCCAATGGATTTCTAACAAGCAAAAGACATTACACACGTTGAGGCACCCTTGTCGATAACAGTTCGACAAATGTTCTTGTCAAAGACAACAACTTGTATCTGGAATGCGAGTTGAGGGGGTAACCTTGGAATATGATCATCCAAGTCAAAGACTATTAGATTCGTATCTGTCGGGTCAATTCCACCTATAGATTTTAACAGTGCCTTCCGTTGTGCAGGAAAAGACTGAAGGACTTCAAGGGCTGACATTGCTGAAGGTGCCTGGGCCAGATCTTCAACAATGCTGTAGTTCTGGGCCGCATGAGCATGAGGATTGAAAGCTGATTTTCTAACGACACCTTTTGGGGGTGGTCGCAAAACTGTATCAAGGCTCGGTTGTTCGAGATGAAGAGGACCGTTTGTAGGTGGAGTCACTGGTACCACCTTGTCCACCAATGGGAACTTGCAAGGTTGGTGTAATGGACTGGATAGTGGCACTAGGATTAGGATTGCCAGAAGGAAATTGAGGGAGTGTCGGAATAAAACCGGGAATAGGGTGCCCAGGAAAAGAAGGACCACCTGGAGAACCGACCAAGGTTTGCGGAGGTGTTGGAGCGGAAGCATTCAACAAAGCATTCAACGCATGGTATCTGGGTGGTAGTGTCGGAGTGAAATTGGGCATTCGCTGTGTGTTTATAGGAGCAAGACCAGCTGTAGTGAACCCGGTTGGGACACTCGTAGTGTTCGCAAGATGGGCCATCTCAGTAGGGAGAGTAAAGTGATAAGTGGTATTCACTGGTACAGTCTCTGTCTCAGAAAACACTGGAGGGTTGATTTCAGAGACCACAGGCGAACCAGGACTAAAAAGTGTCCTGTGGAAATCACCTGCAGATCAAAAAGGATCTTGGCCTTCTACACCGGGAAAAGGCCCAACGGGTGATCCAGAAGAGGTAACAACTAATTCTCCAGAAGAATTTAATCGCATAAAAGGTCGTTCACCACAGAGAATTCGAAAGTCCTCTCTAGTATTGGTAATTCAAAAAGGTTCTAGAGAGTCAGTTGATTCCACTTGTGGTGTGGTAACAACTGTGGCTTCACCTTGCCGAGGAGAGCCCTCAGGAGTAGCTGTAGGAAAGGGTTCTGAACCGTCCAGATGCTCTGTAGATAAACCCTGCATTCTACGTGAACGACGTGGGGGAGCTATTGTAAATGAGTGACAAATTTCGCGAAGAAAATCCTATGGTCAACTTCGAGAAACAAACAACACGCGCTAGTAAAGAAAATCTAAGAAGCAATCACCAGGCAAACAAGACCTTCTAATTTCGAAGCCACTAGTTGGTGATGAAATCCAACGTCGCAACAACGAGACAAGAAGGGGCGGGGATAGAGTGGAAAAGTTACGCCAACGACCTGCTTAACGGACTTACACCCTGGTGCAAGCTCCCACACATAATCATGGGTATACCCTCCAAGGAGTTCGAGTGAGTTTGGTCAATGTCAATTCCAGGTACCGTGAAGACTTTCCCCTCCACAGTCACCTTGGGTAAGAACCTAGAGAGATAGGCCACTAAGGTCACCACCAACAACAATAAATCCTGGGGGGACAGTCGACAG
>CBVK0101650548.1:0-10895 GCA_900067695.1 Picea abies
GATTTTTTAAGGCCATGCTTGAAAAAGTTGTAATTTTGACCCGATTAGAAAAAATGGTGCTACCAGTAGCACCACTTTTTGATTTGGGGGTTGATTTTAGGGTTTTTATGAGAAACTATTTGATTTTTTTAAGCCATGCTTGAAAAATTTGTAATTTTGACCCGATTAGAAAAATGGTGCTACCAGTAGCACCACTGTTTGATTTGGGGGTTGATTTTCATGTTTTTTCTGCAAAAATATGGGTTTTAAAGGATAGAGTTCTCATTTTGAGGTCACAGTTCTCGTTAAGTTGGTAAATATGTTCTAAGTTAACCATATAGGATATCCACCACTTCCTCTCAACATGATACACTTCTTTGTTCCTAGCCAAGGTTATCATACAAATTTTCCTTCTCTTGGTCAAGTGAGCATAAAACCACCTATCTTATGTAGGACTTGTGGTGAACTCATGCCCTACATGAGATAACTTGAAGAAAGAATCATTTGACAATATACATATCTTAAGGAATCTCTGAAGAATCGTTTTCTTTCCCAACATGTTTACCCAGTTGAACCTCTAGGCTTACCTCAAATCCTCCCTCCTTTGGAGCCTTAAATAACTCCACCGATGCGGCATGTGGAGCATGAGGGGTTCTCTTCTAAGATAATTACTTATTAAACCAACCCCAAATACTTAGGTATTTATCCTTACCCTAGCTTAGACAAGTGGTGCAAGTTTCACAAGCACAACACTCACAACATAGACAAATGTCATGTCCTTCAATGGAAGCACTCTTCTTCTTTTGAGTAAGGCTCACCATCTCCCTAAACTTGATTCTTATCTCTTAATGACACACTACTAGTAGGAAAGGAATCACATATCAACCTTACACTTGTTCAAGACAAGTTCCTCCTCCTTAACCTAAATTTTACCACATATTCCTCCCCACCCAAGGGTGCATTGAAAGAATTTGAGGCACTCCTCTCATCACCAACATGGGGTGACATTCCTCATGATTCATATGAGGCTAAATATTATCTTATATGATCCCTCAACATGAATCCTCAAGATTTAGAGATAAAAAATTCTCTAGGACACCTTAACTATGATGAGTAGTTGGCCTCTAGGCCTACCTCATTGCCTTCTAACCCCTCCTCATATATGTCTTCAACTAAAATACATGGCTCCTCTAATTTGTTTTATTTCACTTGATCCTTCCCTTCCATCCCCATCATGCCTACCCCAATCTACTAAGGGAATCCCCTCATTTTTCTCACCTTCCCTTTTCATTCCCCCCTTTACCCACCTTTTCGACAATTGTCTAAGATGATATTTTCTAACCTTAGAAGGGTCCCATGTTTTAACATGGTTTTATTAAGTTTAATGAAGCATAATCCCTAATGGGACCTTTGTATAGCCTCTCCGCTAACCTTCTCCCTCTCCTAGCCTGACGTGCTCTTTTACATTCTCCTCATCTTTCCCTTTTCCTTCAAATGCTTGGGGAAACTCTCACTCCTCTTCCTTGCATTCTCTTTTCTCCCTTTGATTTTCTCACATTATTAATGTCTTGATCCTATCTAGGTCATTATCTAGGATATGACCCTACTTAAGATAATTTATTCCTTGCTAGAACCAAAAATCACTTCTTTAGTCTCTCTCTTGAGATGTCCTCATTAGTTGGATGCATTCCATATCTTGTAGTTCTGGATTCCTTTATATAGTGGTGTTATCTCCTCCTTTGATCCTCTTATGTTCATTGGTATATTTTTGGCACTAGTCCCATTAGTGCTCACATTAACACTAGGTTGGTGTATGTCACCTCATGCACTTGCATGGATTCCTCGTTGATGTATGTTACCTCTTGTGCTCATACTGACTCCGGATTATCACACATCACCACGATCATGCTTACTACGACTTTGGATTAATGTATATCACCTATTATTCTCATGCTCTTGGGATTACTATACGTGGCATGGGACTTAGACTATGTCGTTGAATAAGGTATGTTGCTTCCATGATTGCAATAATCCCATATCAACATATGTTTCCTCTTGTGGTCGCACCAGATGTGGGTTATCATGTATCATATTCATGCTTATGATGACTGTGTATTAGTGTATGTCTCCTCTCTTTCTCACATTGGCTCTTAGCCAATGAATGTCACATCATACCCTTTCCAACACCATACCAACGTTGTTTCCCTTTCTCTCTTTTTCCTTTATTAGAATCTCCCTAGCATCACCACCTCCCATGTTTCTCTTTTTCTTCTATATTTCACCCTTTTTGTGAGATTTGGCGTCACTATCCCTACCCTTCTTGGGAAAGGACAATAACCTGTATGATTTAGGTATCTAGCTCATTCCAAAGATGCACCTACATCATTATGCCTTTCCTATAGGTAAGTGTAAATATCACTCTCTTACTCTTAGACTTAATAATGATTTTATATTTGAGATGCTATTATTGTCATTAGATTCACACATGCTTTACTTACATGTTCTAGTTATTATCCCATTAATAGAGTAATCTAAAATTTCTAACCTCTAATCTCATTGTTTAGCTATAATATCACTTATGTAAAGAACCCTTCCTGCGAAACCCACTTAACCAAAAAAATTATTTACACAATAAAATCAACAACATGAACATGCTAACTAATTCATGCAATTAACAAGATTTCTAAAAACTAGAATGCAACTGTTCAAGAAATCACAAAAAAATCATACATAAATTTACATAGTGGGATTTAACCATAATAAATAATAAAACACTTATCTATTTATAAATATCCAACTAACTGGATACAAGGGATGTTCCTCCCAACCATAAGATTCTTGTTCCAAATCTCAACAACAAGCCACCCCTAACCTGAGGCTATGAATCCACAAGGAGGTCTGGCCCTCTTGGTTGCCCACTCTCCAAAATGAGAAACTCAAAACCTAGGTTCTACTCCAACAACAATTCTAATCCATAATATCTCTTCACTTCAACTCGCACAACCGAAGGAACGAGATCCCCCTTCTCTTCCATGCAGTCCCTCAGACCTTACCACTTCCCTCCAAGGCTCCAATGCAGTCCATTCGATAGAAATATCACAGATGAGGACTCCATGAACTCTCAGCTGCTCCATGAATGTTCACAATAGGAAATGTCACTTACATGCATAAAACCTTCACTATTGGCCTATAGCCTCATTTTCAACATAAAACTCATCCTAACAATGACTATCCTTAAGCATAGCATGGATGGTGCTCTTTTTCCATCACTCATCCCTGTTCTTGCTCCTCCAAAACAACATGAAAAACTGACCCAAAAATGAACTCGAATTTCCTTTTCTTCTCATGCAAGCTTGACTCATACATTTCCCAAAATGTGGTTGTACTAAGTCCATGTTGTCATAAATTGGGTGAGTTGACCTTTCCCACCTACCACTCTTACATCACTTTAATAACTCTTTTATATTTCAAAGGTGGATAAACATTAATATGAATGGCTTGGATTAATATAAATGGGTGATCCCTTGGACCCCCCTTTATCTCCCTCTCTTGCAAAATCATAGCCCCCTGTTGTTACTGTCCCACTTGTACCAAAACTAGTGATAATTATTTTTATTAATAATGTTAATATAAATTTTACATATCTTGGCCCTTGGCCACATCAATTCATATGAGTTATCCTAATCAACCATATTGGATCACTAACCTAACTAATATTTGCAAAATTAGATTATAATTGTGGAGACTATAACTCGGGATATTACATCCCCTCCCCCTTATTTTTGCACTGTCCTCAGTGTGCAAGACCATATATGTGTACATACATATTACAGTGCTAGTCTCTCTGACCCTTATTCAACATATAGGCTCCTCGACCTAATATAAGACAAGCACTTCGACCAAAAATACATATACATAAGCACTCCAACCCAAGACATGTACTCATAGGAACTCTATCCCCAAACCATACATATTGAGTTTACACTTCAGTAATTCTTGCAACAATTCCAACCTACAATATCTTGTTCCCCTTAGTTTGAAAAACCAAGGAAGGAAGAGTACCACTTTCTTTGCACGATAGTCCCTCAGGCTATACCACTTCCCTCCAGGGCTCTAGCACATACCAGCTAAGAAGTCCCAGAGATACGACTCTAGAAATTCCAGCTGCAACAAATTTCACAGTTTGTTGATTCCCACAACAATTCCAACCAACAAGCTCTCTTTCCCCACAACCTACACAACCCAAGGAAGTTTACCCCCTTATTTGTACCGAAGTCCCTCAGGATGTGCCACTTCCCTCCAGGGATCTAGCACAAGGTTGGATATGAAGTCTTAGAGACGTGGCTCTAGGAACTATAACTCTGATAATGGAATCTCCAAACCTTGAAATAGTTGCAGATGTTCCTCATTCATTTCATCTTTAGCTCCATTTTGCTTCTTTTGAGCTGCAACAAGTCCACTGGACTTTACTTGTTCCATGCCTTTTCCCTTGAGCTCCATTTCCTTTTGGTACTCTTATTTCCAAGTGCTCAACTCATGTATTCTTCTGTTGTTCCTATAACATCCATCATGAAAACATGCATCTTATATCCCTTATCATATAACAATCATTTTTATTTGTAGGAGTTCTTGACTTCATAATACAACATTTATTCAAAAGTGAGTTTGTAATCATAAGACAATACTTATCTAAATGGATATCATGTGCTTCACAAAGCTACGTGGGAAATAATATAGCTCATTTTTTTTCCCAACACACCCTCATGATTTTAGCCACCATGCCATATACATTCTTAATTTTCCTCTTTCTTTCTATACTCACCCTCTAGGATCATACATCCCCTTCATTGCTACACAGTCCCTTGGGGGATCCATCATTTTCCAAGGTGTTCATGTGCAAGGAGAGAACCATAATATACTACCAGGATTCTACTCCCAATGTATAAGATATAGAAATCACATTGTCCCAATGTCCTAATAGTAGCCTTCTTCCCAAGATTTCAAATTAATAGCCATCATTTTTCCTATATCATACACATACAGTCCTCATGAGATATCATCATACCAAATTTACTTATAATTACAAATTTGTTTCTTAAGGAAAAATCAAGTTTCCTAGTATGAGATTCCTTTCCGTCAAATTTGGTTCTTGTAGCAACAAGCATAGATCTTCCTTACGGGGTTACACCATTTCCATATCCAATACCCTTATACTTGCAATCTTTCTCAACTTTCATTCATCCAAACAATTTTTTAATATTAATGCACAAGTGATCTTAAAATTGTACATACTGACAATTCAATCACTTATGTATATTAATCATATTAAGTGGAATGAAACTATCATTCCTTACACATGCATTATCAACACCCAATATTTTAATAATGCAATAAAACATTACCAATAAATAAACCGTTGTGCCAATTCCCATGGCCACATCTATACAATGCATCCTTGCATTGACTATGGAATACCACATATCTATGTCATGTACTCAACCATGGTGAGTTGGAAGGTTCAACCAACTCCTCAACACATCATCCAAACTCTTCCCCATTACTTGTTTGACTATTTGGATACCTTCCTCTTTGACCCATACACAACACCAAGAATTTCATCCTTTAGTTCTCTTTAGTGTCGGTAAAGACGTTTTAGTCCAAACATCAATTATATGGGGGAAGACCATTAAGAACTTATATGGTGCTATAGCCCTTCCATATCCAACCATATCATGGTCTCACACATGGGTAGCTCTATTGGCATCCATTTCTATAGTAGGAGTATGTCTCCTCACTTGACTTGGTTATGACCTCATAACCAACATAACATACCACTAAATGCTATATAAATGCATTCAAGTATTAAACAACATTTGTATACTCAAGGCCCTCTACCTTTACACATAAATTCAAATATTAAAATTTAACTCAAATATTGAATTCTGATTGAGGAGAATCTTACCTCAGTTCCCTTCAACATTTATGCATCACAAGAAACCAAATGCATACATGTAGGGTTGTTATCAAATTAATTGATGCTAATTGATCAACTAACATTTTGTAAAATCTCGTAGGATCCCTTCACCAACCTCTTAATCAACATTCTTACCATCCTCGTTTGTCTTCATATGGATGGCTATCATATGTAGAAGCAACATCGTTGACATATCAAACATGCTATATCATTTGATCTGGATACATAATCCATCATTAGTCATATTCAATTATCGTAACATTATTATTTTATTTATATCATAAAAAACTATTCTTAGTTTATAATCATTCCCTATGCATGTCCAACCATTCCTGCATGCACTAATGCACATCAATATGTACCTAGCATTTAATCTCATCATTCCCACTCATGCCCACTCATGCAAATTCATTCTATATTTACTATATGCATCATACATCACTTCCATTATGCACTCCAGTGGATATATATTTTGGCTTCTAATGCTCCATGTAGCTATCCTTGAATCCTTCTATATTCCTTCATCCCTGTGCACTGTCATTCTTCTCATCTGTGTACTATTTTCCCTGATTTGAACATTTTTCAGTCATATCCTACTTGACCATCATGCATTTCTAGCCAACATTCCAAATTGGCCACTGCCTCCACTTAGGCAACCATGTTCCAACTTTACCTTGATGGAGACTTTCAACACATTGGAATGATGTAATTTATAACATTCCATACTCTTATTACTGCAATATTGTCCAACTAGCTTAACCATTAGCATTATGACATTCCTTGCCATTATCTCTAGTTGTCCATTAACATTTCTCAATCTTCACTTCATTAAGTGATTCATTGTGAAATCCTACTTGTTCACTTAGGACCAACTTCTCTCAATGGAATGATACATTCCTCCATTGACACTTTTAAGTGAATACCAAATATTATTATCTTTTCCTTGAATCATTTGTACCTGTACCCTGCTTCCAATGCACACTCTGGTAACATAAGCGACTTTCCTTCTTACCTTGGATACTTCAACCATAGTTTCCAATTCATAGCTAGCAACCCTTTTCCAGGAATTCCTATGCTTGCACATAGAGATGACTCACAAATCACCTCCTAAGATCTTATTTCTCTTTTGCAACAAGATTTGCAACCTTCACTACATTGATACCTTCAAGGCTATGGAGTCCTCCTTAACTCCCTATGCATGCTAATAAATTTCTTCACTTGTTGGCTTCATGTCTTATGTGAGAATCCTTTTCAATTTGTTCTTGTAATTTATTTAGACTCTGTAGAAGCTAAACAATAATTTCATTCTACTCTTCTTGAGTCCTTTATCCACTTTTCATTACCTTCTCTATAGCTATGCACTTCCGTTTGCAAGCTCTTCATTATCTCAACCAAATTCTACAAGATATACCTTGCTTCCATGTCATTTTTTTGCAAGTAATAACTACTTTGGCACTCAAATGAACTATCCAGTTTATAACTTGTGTCATCTACAAGATCAAGTTCTTTCCCTTCCTCCTATTGTAACTTGTCTCTATTCAAGAGTAGATAGCCTACATCATCGATACTTTTTGTTGATAAATGTTCCAACACCTTTGCAGAAATGCCCCACTTCATACTTCTATTTTCCCGAAGATTAATTTCCTTGCATATTTTAGGTCCTTTTGGATAACCGTGTGTTGACATTCTATTACATTTGATCCATATTTGCAACTGGAAAAACATTTCCTAAAACATCCAAGGATTTTTTGGAGCCACACAAATCCTTATCATAAACATGCTATATGGAAGATTTAAAATCCAATCCACCTAATCATCCTGTCAATAGGATCTTGACATAAAATTCCCTGCTTGTGTTCCCCTACTCATCACCAATGCCTTGTTGTTTAAAACTCAACCTCTTTCCCTTATTAGGCTATTTCACTTCCATATGTGCCTATATACCTCTACATAGGAACTATCATGAGCATATTCACTATTTCTTACATGATACTGCATATTTTCTGTACCTCTAACATTTGGAAATGTTTTCCCAAAATTTGACATTGTTTGGAAACTTTCACATTGAGCAATTGCAT
Organism: Picea abies; assembly: GCA_900067695.1. NCBI lineage: Eukaryota > Viridiplantae > Streptophyta > Pinopsida > Pinales > Pinaceae > Picea > Picea abies. The sequence continues at coordinate 8,032 of CBVK0101650548.1, forward strand.
GGTTAACATAGTTTATTTCCCCTTTTTCTTATAGAATTATAACACCACCAATTCCTTCCTAGAAGAAACTAAACCTCCCATCACATTCTTCTCTGTACTACCTTTCCAATGGTTGCAACCATGCCTCAATCTAATTTCTGTGCTGAAAATTATGGCTTTCTAAGATAAAAAAAATTCACCCCCTTTTCGCACATGTTTCACTGGTACCAAAAATCTCAAGGGATAACTTCTTCCTTATGTAGAAGAAAATATGTCGAGAACTAGGAAAAGTTTTGTATCAAGAGATAATACTATTCATGATTTTAAATACACGACAACTCTCATATTTAGGATGTCTCTCCATCCAACTTCCACATCGATCTAGATTTGTCAATTTGTCCCTTTTGCATTTCCTCTATACTTAGAATTTTTGGCCAAAAATGGCTATCTCCCAAATAGAGAAAAATTGGAAAAATTCCCCTCAATACAAAGTTGTCCAAATTAAGGAGTAGATAAAAACTTGAGTGAATAATTTTTTTTGGATAGGTGATCTGAGGTCCCTTTTCTTCCTATGAAGTTTTCAAAAATCCCCATAAATAGTGAATTTTCCCTATTTTGGCATTTCCACTGCAAACACCTTTGGATTTTGCTAGAATCCCAAATGGGTATCTTCATGTATGCTTTTTGAGATATCTATAAAATTTTCACCCTTATCTAGGCCCCAATTACGTAGCACGACCCAGATCTTCAAAAGTCATTATTTCAAGTCTTTCGGAAAATATAAGCATAATTAGCTAGTGGACCTCACTGACATTATTGTATCCCTTGTCACTGCAAAAACACACCTAAAATTTCATCTGATTCGAAGTTAAACTACTCCTGTTATGACCAAAACAAGTTTTGGGCTCCAGACTTTTTGTGAAATATCAGTTTTCTCCTTCTCTTTCCCTCCTCTTTTATTCTATTCTCTCTTTCTCTCTCTCTCCCTTCCTCTTCTTTATTTCCTTCTTTTCTTCTTTCTTATTCTACTCTTTTATCCTTTATTGGTGATCATGTCCTTTTTCCTTGCTGACGTATTTGTTGAGAAAATTTTTTCATTGATGTCAAAGTGGCAGTGATGATGATGATGTGGTAGTAATGCTAAGGATGTAACAATGATGATGATGATGTGGCAGTGAAAAAGGGAGATTGTTTGAGTATCAAATCCATGAATCCAAAATGATGATGATGATGATGTGGTAGTGAAAAGGGAGATTTTTTGCATATTGAAGCCATGAATCAAAGTGAATAATCCTTGAAGCCATGAAGCCAAGTAATTAAGCCTCGAAGCCATGAAGCCAAGAGAAGAAGCCTTGAAGACCTGTTGATGAAGCCTTGAGAAGCCAACATGCAGTATCCAATCAATGATGATAAGTCAATGTCAAAGCAAATTGAAGAAGCCCCTGAAGTAGTAATGATGTGTCCACTTGAATAATTCTTGAAGTGCTTTGAAATAAGTGTATATAACTCCAAAGTGGTCCCCTTATGGAGTAGCGTTTAAGCATGGCCCTCATGGGATGATATACCATGTGGTTGTTTCCACATACTGACTTTGCGTTGTACACAAATGGATCCTTGAAGTATCCTTGAAGAAGCCCTAAAACCAAGTGAAGAAGCCACTAAAGTCAAGTGAAGAAGCCTATAGATGTCCAAGATAAAGATTGCAAGATGGAGATCGTTGAAAGTATTATTTGTGGTCAATTTGGATACCCTATATTTGAGAAAATTTTTACCCTACATAACTAAATAAAATGGAAGCAGAAGTTATATGGTTGGAAATATTATTCCGTGACCTTTCCAACGGTATATGGAAGTCCCTCAAACTCCCTAGGAATGAACAAATATGATTTTTTCCATCCGACAACCCATCCAAAAAATTAAGGTCTGCTCAACTAAGTTTTGGGGACATAATTACTATTAATACATGATATAATTTTACATTTTTAGTGAAACCGAGGAAGAGATAAAATATGAGGTGTGCTCAAGGTGTTGGGGTTTCTTTCTAGTGTGTAAGATAAGTCTAAGGGATTCTCTTAAGAAGGGAAAAATTCCAAAGGAAGATGAAGTCTTGTGAATATTTGTTCTAAGGTTTTTCTTTGGAGGTCATCTTGGTGTTTTTGATATAAGGTTTTTTTCTAGAATGATTCAGATAAAGAAACTTGGAGGTGTATCAGAAGAGATAACAAATAATATTGGGTACAAATTTTAGGTATTGAATCATTACATGTTTGGAGTTATACTGAGTGGAAGTTGAGGTTTTTACAACTAGGGTTTTCTTCTTCAAAATGAGTCATCTTGCCATTTTTTCTTTACAACTAGGGTTTTCTTCTTCAAAATGAGTCATCTTGCCATTTTTTCTATAATTTTATTTTTGAGATGATTCAAGGATAGAAACTTGGAGGAATTTCAAAAATAATATTGAAGAATATTGGGTTTAAGTTTCATATTTTGATTCGTTACAAGTATTGAATCATTAAATAAAAAAAATCACTTTAAAAGTTTCACTTTTAAAAATATCACTTTAAAAGTGATATCAGTTTTAGTTTTTAAAAGTATTGAAGAATAAAAAAATGGAAAAACAATTGAAAAAAAAATGCTTGAAAAATGTGAAAAAAATAAAATTCAATTAAAAAATTATCTAAAATAAAAAATATTCAAAAATTTAAACTTTAAAAGTAAAATAAAAAACAAAAAAAATTCAAAAATATTTATTTTAAAAAAATATTTAAATAAAAACAAAACAATTTTAATAAAATCAATAACAAAATAATAAAAAGAAAATTTTAAAAGCAATTTTAAAATAAAATTCTAAGTAAATTTAATAAAATAGGAGACAATATCTATAA
>CBVK0101650551.1:0-12443 GCA_900067695.1 Picea abies
TTTTTTTTTTTTTTTTTTCGGTAAAAACATATCTTTTTCACTTGCATTTCGACAAAGAAAACACATTTTATCACCAAAATGATTCCTTGTCAACGGTTCAAAAAGATCTTTTATTGCCGTTGTATCGATGGAATATGTACATTATTCTTCGATACATACTGTACTGATGACTAAGGGACATCTTCACACTTAGTCATTTTTCATGTTTTCGAGCTTGCGCTTGTTGTGGTTATTGAAAAAAATCCCCAAATCCATTCCTTTAGCTGAATTCAACCCTTTTTAATGGACATGAAGACCTCTCCAACAAGAAAACCCCAACATTTGAATACCATAAATGGAGAGAAAAGGGGATTTCTGTAATACCCCCAGGCTGTACCCTAGTTTGTAAATGTACATATGCATTATAGGTTGGTGAGATGGGATACTATGGGCCAGATTGAATGTGTAGATATGTTTTAGGATGGACTGCCAACGCCATATTAGGCTTAAGATCCTAGATGGAAAAAGTCTAGCAAGATTATCATTGTAATTTGTAATCACTCATATTATTTATAAAGTACATCACTGCTGCAGAACAAGTCATATGAAAGAGTATGGGGGGCTAGGACTCCACGAGAGGGGAAGGGGGATAAGGGATTCAGGAAAAAGAGGCTAATTCAAGGGGCTTAAGCCTAGGAATAAAATAATATTATTCATAAGTCCTAAAGTATTATATAATGTTTTATCCTAAGTTCCTATGGGTGAGGAACGGATCACCAACTGGAGCAAAATGTGGTTCTTTGTGTGCCAAGTGTCAAGTTTGGCACATGCATATATATTATTGAGAATTAGTGTAATTCTCATTCATTATTGGCCATTCATTTGGGGGATGTTGTCCATAATTCTTATCTTTACTAGAGAGGAGAGATATGGATCTTTGGGTTACCCTATAAATTCTTGGTGGTTTGGGTTTGAAGAGGCAGGTTGTCAGGCCTGTCAATTCCCATGGGTGAGAGAATTAATGGGAATAGGTTTACCTATATGCTAACCTAAGGGTGCCATAAATATTTTAGAGAAGCCTTATGTTCCAAGTGCCATACCACTCCTGGTTGGCCGGTTGCTGAATCCTTAGAAGGGAAGTGGGACAACCGAAGACTATTGAGAAGAGAAGGGGTAGACTTCCTGTGGTGGGACAAGTTGATGGGAATGAGGGGATAATCGGTGGAATTGCTGATAGAGTTGGTGCCATGATCCTTGTCTTCTTCATTGAGTGCTATATGACCTTAGTGGTATTGGTGAGAGAACCTTTTCCCTGGTGGAGTCACAACCCCATATCGAGGGTGAATCATTTCTTAGAGATTATGAGTAGTTTAGTCTATGACTAGGAGGAACTTCTAATGTTTGCATGAAGTTGGTGTTTTAAAACAAAACATAAGTGTTCATTTATATGTATATACATGTTGATTACTATGTTTATGTTTACATAAATTATGTTTGTTGTAACTGCATATAATTATGCATGAAATGAATGATGTTAGATTGCATAATCATGTTCATATGTAGGGAATTCAATTATTATGGTATCAGAGAAAATAATAGAGGCAACAGGACTCAACATGGATGGTGGGGGATGTTGAATTATGGTATCAGAGCTATTTTTCAAGTTTTCCATAGTGGGGGATGTTACATTGTGGTATCAGAGCCACATGTTCAATACCGAGCCTACATGGGCCAACGATAGAGAACTGAAGCATAATTTGCAGGTTTTAAGTTTAGAGGATGTTTGCAATTTATTTGTCAACAGTGCTCTTGTGAAATTGGGGAAAATTCAAGGGGAATTTGAGGGAATTGAGCCTAGGGAATTAAAAATCCCTAATTTAAACCTCTATTTGGGAATTTTTGGGCCTATAATTGGTCAAATTTTGGAACTGGTAGTACAACCATGGAGTAATTGGGAGAAATTGGGCAAAAGTCCCAATTTTTGCAATGAAATTCATGGGGAATTCAACATGGAAGAGTCAAATTTCATGTATAGAGGTTAAATTGACATGCATAGGGAAAAAAATGGCCATACGAAGCTAACTACAAGGCTTCAATGGAAGCTCGAGAAAGAAATTTTGAAATTGGGTGTTTTTCAAAAAAATAGAAAATTCGAAATTTTGGCAAAATTGGGAATTTTTCCATACAATGATGTCAATGATGATATTGAGACACATGTCAAATGACATGGAAAAAGTTACGTGGAATTCCATGGTGGTATTCCCACAACAACATGCCAGAAGGTTATAGTGGCAGGTGATGTGGAGCCACAGTGGACGGGGCATCGATCAATCCACGGGATGGTGGTTTCGAGGGGTCGCCTAGTGGTTTTCAAAACCATCAAGGGAGGCCTGAAATAAATTGGAGCACTCCACCTCACCATGAATAAATTGAGAGGGATATGTACTTCGATCCTTCCTCCACTGTTAATGGTCGACAAGTTGGGGGGGTTGAAATACGATCGCAATCGTCGATCTACCCCGAACCTCCACCATTCTCCACTGTCCAATCATAGGTATGGTAAAGTGCATGCATAATGAAAAAGTGAGGATGGGACCCACCCACCCCCACGACCAATAAAAAGGTACCACGTGAAAAATAGTGCAGTGGGGCCCGAAAAGTAAGGATATGTGTGCCAGGCGAAGGTGAGAGAGGGTGAAGATTATGAAAGAGAGAAGTCATAAGGTGGTAGAAGATGAAAAGGCAAGGCCAGGTCAGTGAGGATTTTGATTTGGCATCATATTGGGGTGCCATGTGGACCCATGATTCCACATCAACATCCATGTCAACAAAAAATAGTGAAATTTACGAGAAAAATTTGGTGTTTTCCAAGTCATTATTTTGTACAGAATTTTGAAGGGCTAAACAACGATTTTAAGAAAACAAAAACCATTATTAAAAATTGTAAAAAGGGTGTCTCTACAACTCAAATGAAATATATCAAGGAGATATTTTGAATGCGCAATCCTGGGTGCAAAAAAAATCTTGTATGAGAAAGTTACATGCTAAACAATGCAAGGTAAAATGTAGGCAGTAGTTCACTTCTAGAGGCCATAAATTCCTACTCGGAAGTCAGTTTGGGGAACAAGATAATTCTATGGAAATATATTGAACCACAAATGATATCCATGGAGTCATATTGGAAATATGTGTACCCAAAAGTGCACAATAGGAGTGAGAATATTCATGTAGCATCCAATGCTAAAAGAGGAAAACATTCAAAACTTCACTAGGCTATAAATAACATCCCAGAGTCCAGATGAAGGTGAAAATTGGTTAGATTTATCAAAATTCTAGCATGAAGAGACCCAATTAATCTTATGTTAAACTCCCAAAGGATCAGGTGTAGGGATGCATGAATTTAGCCAAAATTACACATGGTTGAAAGGTGTGGAAAAGGAGAAAAGTGGCTATACCCAAATGACTATAACTTGTTGCTCATAAATCAGAATTTAGAAAGAAAGCAATCATTGTAAATTTCTTGGATGGAAGAATCCATTTATGCACCCAGAAATATGAAAGGATCTATATAATTTATAAGGAATTTATAAGGAATTTAAAAGGAATATTTCTGGTGCAATTAAAGGGGAAAAAGTATGCATGCTTTATCCATAATTTTTAGAATTATTGTTTTGTATAAAAAATTGTGTTGCATGCATAGATTAAGTTTTTTGATAGAAAAAAGAAGAAGCAAGGAAATATGCATATATGAGGAATAAGGAAGATGCATATTTTCAAAAAGTGCATGCAGTTTCTTTAGGAAGCTACAAGGATCAAACATCTTGGGGAAGTGAGCAATTTGGAAGACCTATAATGGAAATTTTAATGCGGGAAAAGAATCCCATATTCCAAATGTTCATAACAAATGGGGATGCTGAGTAAGAGAGAGAACATCTACAATCCACGAAAATGCATGTGCAGTATGTACACATGGAGGTGCAACCATGGAAATATGGAAGGATGGTTTTTATAGAAGGTGAAATAGTTTGGACTTGGTACCAAGGATAAGTAGAGACACTTGAATAAATGTGTTGTGACAAGGCTTCTTCACAAGAGGAGAAAAAGCCAAGGAAGAACATGAAGAAATAATCCAAGTTCAACTAGGTAATTTGAGAGTTCAGGAAGCTAGTATTTGACAAAGAGAGACTTTATGTAAACATCGAGATAAGGTGCATCATCTCCATGGATTAATTATGCAGGTTGGAGTAGAACCTCCATTATTTCTATCATAAGTGCATAGTGGAATCATGGTATAGATGTCACAAATTCAAGGGTGAAGTAATGAAGGTGCATGTATGATAAAGAGTGCCAACAAATGTATAAGAAATACATTACATGCTTATTGGTTCTAGAAGGATGGAATCCAACTCCTGGAAGAGGAATTACATAAATTTAAGTGAATTCGAGAATTGGATAAAGTCCATGCATAACTAGAGACAATATAAAAAGGTGCCACTAGGTGGATGCCAATTTATTTTGAGTCTATCGCAACACTCAAAGAACTGTGACAACAATAAAAGGAGACTTTTGATGCATATAGAAAATTTTTGGTGCATTCCAAAGGTGTTGAGTGCATTTCCAAAGTAGATTGGGATGACAAGTAAAAATGATTCAAGCATGGAGGTGATATTTTGAAGGGGAATCAATAAGGGACCATGAAGAAGAAGGTTATTTTATGCTTACTATAGAATGAAAAAGAGACAAATCCTAAAGAGAACCCATCTCAAGTGGAAAGGATCCATTGGCGATATTCTAGGAGGTTGGAAGTACCATTGGACTTTATAATGGCAAGTAAACAAAATTCTAACTACTTCTAGTTGATCTATATGAAGCTGGAAAATAAGACATTTGTGTAGCATTGTAATATGCTTGAAGTTGGCTATCCAATTCAAGCTTGAGACCAAATGGGTTAAGAAAGGAGAAAAGAATGGTGCAAACAACCACAATATATGAAATGTTCAGACAGATCAAGTTGAATCAACTCAGTCCACTAAATTAAATGGATGTTAAATATCCAAAGTCAGTAAGAAAACATGGTTGACAATGTAAATTGGTCATGAGTGGTTTGGCTGAAAAGTTCTCATGGAAGAAATAAATCGTGCTCAATTATTTAAGTAAGAGAAAAACAAGATACAATAATCCCGTGATACTTGAGAACAACCTAAAACAACAAATATAGTTGTAAATGAAGAAAGAGGTTGCTGCAATTGCTGTAGCAACAATTATTATATGTCCATTTGGACAACCATATATAACACAGAAAGATGGAATGCATATGCATTTATGAGCATGTTAAGGATGCATTATTAGTGCATATAGATATGCATTGGTAAATGTAGATTTGTTAATATATATATAACATGTTGAAGACTAGGAGTAGTCTATTGTTATATATATGAATATAAAAGTTACTAATGATGGTTGTTGTGCTAGGAAACAAGAATATAATGCATAGATAAAAGTATTGATGTTTCTACATATGGAAGTCATTCACATTAAGGAAACAAATGGAAGATGAAATGTTGCATAAGAGTTTGGTGAAGGAGGCATGGGAGCTCCTACTGGTACTATCTAATCAGGTAGCATCAAATGCATTCAAAGACAATTGTGTAGGTATGAATTTGATGCAATTATGTTGCATAATTTCTGAAAGGAATTTAGGTAAAAATTCCCTTAGTCAGAATTTAACATTTGAAGTGAAATTATTATGTGTTTTTGAATGAATTTAAAAGAATGGTATACCATTTGGTATGGCAAAGGAAAATGGTCTGTGATGATTATAAAATATGTTTAGCTTTTGAAAGCATTCATATGAAATAATAACATGTCATGATTTTGTTGGTTATGAGTTAGTGACCATAACAGGTCGAGGGATATAATCATGGTATAAGAATGAATGCCAACAAAGTTACTAATATACGAGGCCATGAAATGGTTTGATATGGAAAGGATATAGTGCCACACAAGTATTCAATGAACTTTCTACTTATAATTCATGTTTGGACTGCAACCTTTTCTCTAGCACTTAACATAACCATAGAATTATATTATTGGTTTAGTGTTTGGATCGAAAAGGAAGGCATCCAAATGGTTGAGAAAAAAATAGGAAGTGCATGGATGATGTGTCAAGTCATTGGCCAAACCTTCCGATTTACCATGGTGGGATGCATGACTTAGACATAGGTAATTATGGAATCAATGCAAGGATGCATTGAATAGGTATGCATGAATAAATCATGAAAGTGTGAAAGTGGTAGATTCACACTCATGCATGCTACGTACGGGGTATTCACTCTATGAACCTATGACATAACACCTTCATTTGTGGGATATTAAAGAATACCCCTAATTTCACTAGATATTTGTAAATATCTCCCAAAATACTTTTTTTGAACCCTCCTCCCAATACATATTTGCAATAAACGAAACCCCTATTTTCACTAGATACCCCTTTTTATACCCCCCAATACCTATAAACCCTTGAGACCCCACATGCCCCCCCAATACCTACAATATATTGAATTTATTTTTTACAATTAAAAAACCCCTTTTATGAATGAACATGATAAGATATTGGTCAACAAGGTGATGCCCCCGGCATGCTACGATAGAGCTGTGTATGCTTGAATACATTATTGAATGCATTTTGGGGAATGCATGCATATATTATATTTTATAGAAAAGATTATGCTAACAACTGAAATGTTTTGATTATTACTAACTCATGAAGTTGATAACATTTCAAGGGTTGTTAGATATTGCAATGAAAAAGTTGCAGGTTAAAGTAGTCACATGAGGATGGACTAGAAGAAATATCTGTCAGGAAAATAGAGTAATGAAAATAATGATGAATAGAAAAAGAAAAAGTTTGTTTGATGTTAATACATGTGTAGGGAATGACAATTTAAATGAAGTTAATAAATGGATTGATAGAAGTGATTGAATTGTTAAGTGCAAACAATTCTAAGATCACTTTGCGAGCTTTTGTAAATATTACAATAAAAGAATATTATACATGAAATACTAATAATCTATTTGGAAGAATTCAATATGGGAGTATTGCAGGAAACGTAGTCTCAAGTATGGCACTTCTTAAAGAAATAAGAATATTGATGCATGCTACTACAAAAACCAAGAAATTATGAGATGAAATCTCATACCTGAGGAAAATTTGAATTTTCTTATGCAACAAATTTGAATTTCTAAATGAAATTGCTATGACATTATCTCATGATGATTGTATGTGTGTGATACAAATGAGATGATGGTTATTGAAGTTGAAATGCTTGGGAAGAAAGGATATTTTTGGGAAACTGGAGCCCTATGATTTCCATATAGTGTAGACCTTGAGTGGGGGTTTGGTAATGAGTTGGTGCTCTCCTTGTGTGTGAAAACCTTGGCAAGATGGATTTACAAAGGACTATATAGTAGTGAAGAAATGTCTAAGCATAGAAGGGTGAGTGCATAAAGGAAGAGGCAACTCAATAATTCATATGGCATGGTGTATAGAATCATGAGGGTGTGGCAAAAAGAACAATGAGCTGAATTCTCACCCAAAACAAATTTGTGGAATAAAGAAAAAGATTCCTAGCTGAAGTATACAGATATGAATCAGGTGCTTGGAAAGAAGAGAACTATAAGGAAATCAAGATTTAATAGCAAAGGAATGGAGAAAGTGAGGTCCAATGGACTTGTTATAGTATTAAAGATGCGACATGAGGAGCACGAGGGAACCATGCAAGAAGAATACTTGCATATTTTTGGAGCTTTTTGAAGAATTTTGGATTGTACATGTGTATATAATGCATTGAGGAAAATTCATAAATAAGGGGGATGGGATTGTAATACCCCTAGGTTGAACCCCAGTTTGTAAATGTACATATGCATTATAGGCTGGTCAACCGGGATACTATGGGACAAAATGCCTATGTAGATATGTTTTAGGTTGGAGTGCTTGTGTGATATTAGGTCGAAGAGACTCAATGCAAAAAGGCTAGATAGATTATCATTGTAATATGTAATCACTCATATTATTAATAAAGTACATCACCATTGTAGACCAAGTTATACGAAAGAGTATGGGGGCTAGGAATCCATGAGAGGGAAAAGGGGGATAAGGGCTTAAGGAAAAAAGGGGCTAAGTCAAGGGGCTTAAGCCTAGAAATAAAATAATATTATTGCTAAGTCCTAAAGTCTTATATAATGTTTTATCCTAAGTTACTATGGGGGAGGAACAAATCACCAAGTGGAGAAAAAGGTGTCTCTTTGTGTGTCAAGTGTAAAGTTAGGCACATGCATATATTTATTGAGAATTAGTGTAATTCTCATTCATTCTTGGCCATTCATTAGAGGGATGTTTCCCATCATTCTTATCCTTACTAGAGAGTAAAGCTACGAATATTTGGGTTACACTGTAAATCCTTGGTGATTTGGGCTTGAGGAGGCTAGTTATTAGCCCCGTGGATCAATTATGTTGGGTGAGAGAATTACTGGGAATATGTTTCCCTGTATGCTGACCTAAGGGTGACATAACTCTTTGAGAGAAACCTTTTGTTCCAAGTGACATAACACTCTGAGAATTTCTTTTCGGCCTGTTTCTAAAGCCATGGAGGGGAAGTGGGATAGCCGAAGGATTGTTGAATAGATAACAGGTACACTTCCTAGGGTGGGACAAGCTGAGGGGAATGAGAGGATGTGAGGTGGAACTTCTACTAGATTTGGTGACATGGGCCTTGTCTTGTTTTTTGAGTGCTATATGAACTTACTGGGATTGGTGAGAGAACATTTTCCTTGGTGGAGTCATAGCCCTAGCTCCAGGGTGACTCACTGCTGAGAGATTATGAGTAGTGTAGTCTACGACTAGGAGGAACATTTGAGGTTTTCATGCAGTTGGTAAATTACAACAAAATATAAGTGTTCCTTTATGTGTATATACATGTTGATTACTATGTGTATGTTTATATAAATTCAATTTGATGTAACTGTATATAATTTATATGAAATGAGTGTTGTTAGACTGCAAAATCATGTTCATATGTAGGGAATTTAGTTATTAATGGAATAAAATAAAATAATAGAGGTAAAGAGACTCAACTTGGATGGAAAGGGACATTACATTATGGAATCCGAGCTATTTTTCGAGTTATCCAATAGTGGGGGATGTTACAATTTCAACCCTACATTCTTTGTTGGGTGAACTTCAAATTCATCCCCAAACACCTATGTGACTATCAATTTATTTTTCTTTTCGGCCTCTAGGATAAAAACCCATTTACTAACTTCAAATTTTTGACATAATCAAGTCGATTTCGATTGATATACGCCCAAAAATTGAGGATTTGGATCAATTCATTTTTTTTTCCCAAATAAAACACAATAAATCTATATGTGTTGTAGTAGGCCCTGCAAGCCCAGTGTTGTAACCTAAAACTATGATACCAATTGTAAAGAACCCTTCCTCCTAAACCCACATAAAAAAAATTGTTTACACAATAGAACTAACAAAAAAAAAATGCTAACTAATTCAAGTAATTAATTAAAAAAAAAACAAAAACAAAATGCAACAGTTCAAGCAACCACACAACATTCATACATAAATTTACACAGTGTAATTTAACCATAATAAATTACAAAAATATTATTTGTTTATGAAGAACCAAGTGGATGCGTATAGGGGATGTTCCTCCCAACCATATGCTTGTTGTTCCAAATATCAACAACAAACCACCAATGAGTTGAGGCTATGAATCCATAAGGAGGCTTGACCCTCTTAACTATCCACTCTCCAAAATCAACAAACCAAAACCAAGGTTGTACTACAACAATAGTTCCAATCCATCATCTTTCTTCCCTTCAACCTACTCAACCCAAGGAATGATATCCCCCTTCTCTGTCACAAAGTTCTTTTGGAATTCCCACTTCCCTCTAGGTCTCCAATGCACTCAATCAGATAAAAATATCATATTTGGGGACACTAGGAGCTCTCAGTTTCTCCAGGAGTGCTCATAGTATCCTTCTCAAGGCTCTTGACCCATTTCCTCAACATGAAATGTCACTTACAAGAATAAAACCTTCATTATAGGTCTGCAACCTCATTTTCAAGATAAAACTCAGCCCAACAATGGTTTTCCTTAAGCATAGCATGGTTCCTACTCTTTTTCCAACACTTAAACCTCTTCTTTGTCCTCCAAACCAACATGAAAAAATGAACCAAGAATGAAATTGAATTTCATTTTTCTTTTGATGCAAGATTGATTCACACATTTCCCCAAAAGTGGTTGTACTCAGCCCATGCTATCATAAATTGGGTGAGTTGACATTTACTACCTACCACTCTTACATCACTTTAATATCTCTTTGATATTTCAAAGGTGGATAAACATTAATATGAATGGATTGGATCAATATAAATGGGTGGCCCCTTGGACCCCCCCTTTTCCCCCTCTCTTATGGAACCCATTGTTATCGTCTCGCTTGTACCGCAACCAACGATAAACTATTTTTATTAATAATTTTAATGTACATTTACATAGCTTTTCCCTTGGCCATATCAATTTATATAGGCTATCCTGATCAACCATATCGACTCACCAACCTAATTAATATTTGCATAATTACATTATAATTGAAGGGATTAGAACTAAGGATATTACAACTTACATGATATAGTTAGATTTATTGCTCAATATCTCATCGTTTACATTTCATAGTTTAATTATTGGTTTCCTTATGCGGTAGTTAAGAATTCTTTCTCCCCTATCTCGACATTTTTGATTTTCATGCATCTCTTTCTTACTAATCTTTCTTTATCTTTTGTATTCTACTTGTTTGATATCATAATAATCCATTGGGTAATTGTGTGGTTTTTCCTTGCAATAATCCTTAGGGCATGTAGACCTCCACACCTACTATGAGACATATAATCTCGACCAATGGATTACTCCCTCATAACATTGAGGAATCTACTTACACTCCAAAAAACCATGCACTTGATTTCTTTTATCCTTCCTTGCAAATTTCTACTATTCACATCTCATAGATAGTGACTCCTACAAAGGACATAAGTTTAGTTTACAAACTTTTCAATTGGGTACTCACATACTCCCATATATCTAGAGGTGACTTGTGTTATAGGGAAATATACCTATGGATAAGAAATCAAACCCTCACTGAATGGGTGTAAATTCAATGGCATAAATAGGGATAGACAATTTATTTCTTTCACCTAATATTAACATGTGTTTTCAAAAGTAAATGAGGGAAGGAAGAAAGAAAATATCCAATTTTAGATGATTTTATAAAGTATCTATTGACTTTCTATTGATCTCTCTCTAGCTTTGTTGCTTCACCAATTAACTTACAAAATCATCCAAGAAGTAATACCTTCCTCATTCTTTCATAAAACAATAAATATAAACTTTCATGAATAAGGCCTGAAAATCTAATAACTCGAGCTTAATTAGATCCAAAAAACCTCATTAAATATGCAAAATATATCCATAAACATAGAGATTTGTTTTTGGGGAAAGAAGATAGATATATATTTATTAAATGAGGGTTACAATCACAATGATTACCTTGATATTCACCATTGTACTACTAGCTCCCAAGACCCAAATTCCTCCTTACTCCTAATTCCACCTCCATTGAACAAGCATCATATAGAACCATTTTTTTTTTTTGTAGCTTCGAGCAGGTATTCTCACATGACCCTAGGTGTTGGGCATGTTGGAATCATTGTGGGCACCACATAACACTTTCGGTTTGGTGAAAACACCCTTGTATTTGAGTGGGGGCTTCAATGGTTTGGTGATGGGCTTTGTGGCCTTGTGTTGGGGCTTCACACTCACAAGGAAAGCCTAATTTGATGTTGACTTATGGATGGACTTCTATGGTGACCCCTAAGTATTGTATATAAAGGAGAGAGGTAATTGTAACATTTCATATCATGTAGAGTGTGTGGAGACATGATGGAGCTATCATAAGTGATTCTATACTTGTTCTAGGAGGATTGGTGATCTTAGCAAAGGGAAAGTCTGCATGGTGGAAAAGAGAGAAGTGAAGAAGGTCACATGTGTGGAGTGAATTTTTTGTACCATACGTGATTTGAAAGAGGATTAAGTGTGTATATATGCAGGTTGTAGAAGGACAAATCACATATAGGGTATATGCAATTTGCAGTGGAGAAAACAATGTATGCCCGCGGGTTTCCGGTAAGGTGAATCACATATATTATTTTTTGGGTAGGT
The DNA here is from genome assembly GCA_900067695.1 of Picea abies. Taxonomy (NCBI): domain Eukaryota; kingdom Viridiplantae; phylum Streptophyta; class Pinopsida; order Pinales; family Pinaceae; genus Picea; species Picea abies. The sequence continues at coordinate 12,267 of CBVK0101650551.1, forward strand.
ATAGATCCATACAGGTTTATAAGTGATGTCAATAGGCCATATGGGTGGTCTACAATAGATTCACGGGCATAATATATTTCTAGAATATTGTTGAGGTTTGGTTTTCTGGTTTGTATGGTTATTGGAGAACAAGTTTGTTCTCAATTTTGGTGACTTTGGAGGAAAAGGTTGTCCTCA
>CBVK0101650557.1:0-10807 GCA_900067695.1 Picea abies
TTGGGTCCACTTCTAATTTCTCCATTAAATTTATTATTGAAATAATTTATTTTTTATTCACTTTGAATTATAATACACTCATCACTTCTCTTTAATATTTACCTTTTAAAATCTCTTAAACCACTTTGACCACTTTGACCTTTTCGGGCTCCTAGATGGCATATGAGGGTCCTCCAAATTCGTAAGGCCATAACTCTAAAACTTTGAGGAGTTATCCGATGTTATACATACCACCGGAAATGGCATGACATGTACTATCCATATAGAATAGCATTATCTAAAAATATATCATAACTCATACTGTTACCCATCAAAACAAACTTGGGTCCATTACCCAAACCTGGGGTCTCCAACTTCTGATGGCCATAACTCTCTAACCGTGAGGAATTATGTGACGTTCCACATACCAGTGGAAATTAAATGACAAGATCTATCCATCTAGGATATTTTCCCTGAAAAAATCACTTTCCTTCATCTCATTATTCCACAATTAAGCATGGGTTCTCTTACTCCACAAAACATATTCCCGTGAGGGATTTCACCATAAGGGGACCAGTTTGGAGCTCATCCATATTTACTTCTTATCATGCATGAAAAAACAATAATGAGTCATATTTAAATCAAAAAATATTGGGTCCATTACCCAAGCCTTTGTGCTATGGGGATTTCTTCAAGGGTTAACATCAATGACAACTAACCTTAATCAACAAATCCAACAATTAAATTCATTGAAATTACCTCCCATTTAAATTCCGGAATAGCAAGTGACTGTAGTAATCTTTCCAGATGTCTATGTTCTGCCTTAACTTACTAACATTATAGACATATGGCCACGTAGTTGAATAGGTCTAACTTCATTCCTTTCCAGAAGAATAAGGGTTTAAGGTCTACCCTTATCTTCGTGACTCTAAGATGAGCCATATACACTACTCTATGAACCTCGTTTAGGATCAAAATACTCAACTCATCATTGGGAGGTATGTAAATTTGATTTTTAAATCTCAATAATCTGTCATTGTCAAACATAAATCCTTCAAATATTGGTACCATCCTTGTGTTTTGCTCGAAAATATCCTTGACCTCTTTGTACTAGTCATCGTCGTGCTGTAAAGTTAGATTATTTTCACATAGACTCGTCTAAAGAGGCATCACCGAAAATATGCCCATTCTTTGACTCAATGCATCAACCACTTTGTTCATTGTTCCCTTTATGTAAGTAATCTCGAAATCATACTCGCTAATCAATTTAGACCAACTTCATTGTCGATCATTCAAGTCGCTTTGCGTATAGATGTGTTGTAGTCCACAATGGTCTGTTTTTAGTTCAAATTTTCGTCCAATAAGGTAGTGTCTCCAAACTCTCAAGGAATAAACAATGGCTAACAACTCCAAATCATGCATCGCATAGTTCTCCTCATGCCTTCTCAACTTTCTTGAGATGTAAGTGATCAGTCAAGCATCTTGCATCAAGACTTTGCCTAAGCCTTCCTTGGATGCGTTAGTGCATAACAATAAGTCTGAGTCCATGTCAACAACCTTTAGTATTGGTGTTGTTTTCAACTAATCCTTGAGCATCCAAAATGATTCCATGCATTTCTTAGTCCAAACAAACTTATTGTTCTTCTTCTGCAATTCTGTAATCGGATTTGCTATCTTCAAAAAACCCTCAACGAACCATCGATAGTATCCCACTAAACCAATGAAGCTACACACTTCTAGGACATTCATCGATGCAGACCATTCCATAATAGCCTTGACCTTTGTTGGATCAATAACGATACCTTCGCCGGAGATAACATGCCCCGAGTAGTGAATCTTTGATTGATAAAATGAACATTTAGACAATTTCCCATATAATTTGTTCTCTCGCAGATACTGTAGTACTAAGCGCAAGTGATCCTCATGCTCTTCCAATAGCCAAGAGTAAATCAAAGTATTGTCAATGAATACTTGGAATAACTTGTCCAATTATTCATGGAACACCACGTTCATCAAACTCATAAATACCCTAGGGGAGTTTGTCAGTACAAAAGGTAAAAAATTAAACCAGTAATGTCCAAACCTCGTCTTAAAAACAGTCTTATGGATGTCGTCCTATTTGATCCATAACTGGTGATACCTTGATCTCAAGTCGATATTTGAATCTGATCAAACAGATCATCAATCCTTGGCAATGGATACTAATTCTTGATCGTTGTTTTTTTCAATTGATGATAGTCGATGCATATTCTCCATGACCCATCCTTATTTCGTATGAAAATAATAGGTGCACCCCATGGTGACACACTTGGATGTATAAGTCCTAGGTCCAATGGCTCCTTCAGTTGCATTCTCAACTCCTGTAATTTAGGGGTGGACATCCGATAATGCATTCTTGTTATCGGTTCAGTCCCTGATTTTAGGTCTATGGTAAATTCCAATTCCCTCTCTAGCAGCATCCCAGGTAACTCTTCATGGAAGATGTCTAAAACTCTCGCAACACTAAAAGGTTTTATAGACCTTCCGCTACTCCCTTTTTTTTTAATGCAAGGATCGCATAAATCTTACATCCCGTGTGCATGCTCTTTCGTAGCTGTAAGGAAGAGATGAACCTGAAGGAAACTCCCTGGCTTCGACCTACAATCACACGTCTCTTTCCCTCATCATCGACCAAGCTCAATCGTTTCGTCTTACATTTTAGTATCACCTCATGCGATTCCAACCAATCGATACCAATCTTGACATCATAAGATCCTAAGATCGTGACGTACAGGTTGGCCCTAGTGACAAAATCTCCCAGGTTGAGGCTACATACCGTAACCTTCACACCAACATTATGTTTGGCTTGAGAAGCCATTTCTACCAATATAAGCTCATTCTGTTAGACTACCTTTACCTTAATTCTTTTTAGCGTTGCCCCAGAAATGAAACTCTTTATAGCCACGATATCCTAGTGAGTGTCTAGTTGGTGTCTGACATTGTTGCACAAGGTATGACACCTGCCCCTCTTGTCTTACTGGAGTCCTTCTCTGAACCCTAGTAATAAGCTCCTCCTATGATATGAGGGCCTTCTAGACAACATCATGCAAGGTCTGAAGAATCATAATCATAACCTTTGCACGAATGATGACATTAAGGCTAAACACGAACCTGTTGACCTTATGTTTCTCGGTATTCGGATGTGGAGCATACCGAAGCAGCTACATAAAATGAGCCTCATACTTAGGAACTATACGACCTCCCTAATTCAAGGTGTTGAACCCATTGAGCTGATGCTCAATGAATTCCTCTGACAGATACCTCTTTCGGAACCATTCCTCGAACAGTTCCCATGACACCTCTTCGATGACCATGTTAAATTGTAGCAGGAGCATCTTCCACCATCGAAGAGAGCTCCCCTTCAATTTACATACTGCCATGCAGACCTTCATGTTGGAGGTATAGTTGTGAAGTGAAAAGAACATTGCCATATTCTCCAACCATGCCTCGATGGCTCCGTCATCCGAGGCACCAAAGAGCTAGAGAAATTTGACCTTCTCAAGTTTCGGGTGAATGCTACTAGTACCGACTGGACCGTGCAGTGGACCCTCAGGGGGTGTCGGTGCCCTAGCCTTACCTTAGTACAGACGGTTTTTTTAGGCCTCAGTCTAATCCTTGGAAGCACCTTGTCAGACCCAATGCATTCCACACGAAAAATTGCTCATGCTCAAAACATGTTCTTCTCCTTGGGGGTTGGACTCCTTTGGCACAGGTGCTACTAGAGGTGTTGTGCCTCCTTCCCTGTCACCACTTTGCGAACCTTTGTGGCATCCTCTAACATGACTCATGGAGCAGTTAAATTTTTAATTAGTGCTAAGTTAAAAATCAAGGGTTTATTGCAGTGGAAAGCATGGCGATCCACAGTCACAAGGTTGAACCTTCTCTGATACCATATGTAACGACCCCATCATTACGACTACAAAAGACACAACACAAAAGTAATTTTTTTATTTTATTTAGTAGGAGGGAAACAATGACAACAGTTAAACATTGCAACTTGACGATGAACACAACGCACACAAATCAGGAAATAGACAACAATGACTTAACATACTAGCACATCAGGAAACTAGATGAAACATGTGATAATCAATAAACAGATAAAAACAACTACCCACCAGACACCAGCAGGACAACTCCTACAAGCTAAAGAAAAACATCAGTAACCCAACGCATCGGATTCGATGACTAGGACCTAGTAACCTCTACGGTGCATAAAACCAAATGCGTTAAGGCATTATAGGACCAGGTACCAACATCTATTACAATGGACAATACGCCCCCATTGGGAAGCACATGACTATGGCCAGGTTATCATTTTCATATATCAATCAGACGGGTAGGATCCCCTCATCAGAAATCATGTCGTCACCAAGTTTTAGGTGTGATAGTGATCAAGGCTCAACATAACACATCTAGACTAATAACCCAAGAAAATTCAACGCACTAGGAGACCAAATTAACTATCGAAACACATGATGACTAACCCAAGCACCCAAACGACAAGTTAACAAGACACAAGGGAATCTGACGACTATAACATTCATACAACACATTAAATTCCTTGTGCAACAAATTCTATTTCAAACATACTTCAATATGTACATATTAAAATAATTATTATCAAAACAATTAGCTCATTGTAACTATTTTCCTATTCCAATATCAGACGAGTATTTTCCTAAGGAGGAATTCACTATCTTTTAAACTGAAACAAATAGGAAACATGTATTTGAACAATATAATTTGTTTTCTTTAAAAACTAAAACAGATATATGTATTTCCTAAGCGTGATTTCACTATCTTTTAAAAAGAAACAAATATGGAACATGTCTTTTAAAACAATATAAAACATGTATTTTAATATTGAATATGCTATCTTTCAAACTGAAACAATATAATAAAATTGCTATCTATGGAATGCATTTAAATTCGCTATCTATATAATCTATATAGATATTACTGCAATTGTGGGATGTATTACTATATTTATTGATAGTTATTACTATAGTTAAGAATAATCATTGATAACAACAATGACATATCGTTGCCTGATAAATATATTAGTGTCTAAAAGGGTTACTGTAATTTGGATACATCGTTGTCTTTTCGATATTGATGTCCACTAAGGAATTTACTATATTTAGGGAAGGATCATTGTCAAACAACCACAAAGATCTCAACAAAATTGAGGTTCTGTCTACGTTATCTTTTTCAAGGATTTGTTGTCCATTAAAAGGATTTAATAGTTATAAATAATATAAAATCTTTGTCCATAAAACACATAAAATCGATGTCAATAAAATTGAATATATAAAATCAATTAATCTATCTTTATTTTAGATAAGATTCCACTTTGATCTATGCTTGCAATACGTGCGATTTGAAATTCCAAAATTGTTTTATTTAAGAGAAAAACTATTCATAATCTATGGATGTAAGAGCCAAGATTTTTCATTCCTGAAAATGTTTTATTTAAGAGAAAGATTATTCATGCTCTCTAGATATAAGAGAAACGTGTTTTCATTCTTGAAAACATTTTAATTAAGAGAAAATCCATTCATGATTTAGGTAATAAATTAAGGGGCTTAATAACTTTAATTTAATCCTTATGAAACTTTACATATGATAGGTTAAGGATAAGATAATAAAGGAGGGGATAAGATAATAAAGGAGAGGATAAGGTAATTAATGGAGGGGTGGAGAGTTGGTGAAGGGGGAAATGTGACAGACAAGAGTCCTAGGGGAGAGGGCATTATGATTATTGGGGGAATGAGCATTATTGGTAGGAGGTCTCTATTTCTGTAAAATATTGGAGGGATATCTCTCTGGTTTTTGAGGAGTTGGTTTTGGGGTTTTTTTGAACCATTGCATGGGGCACCGGGTTGCTGGGGGTTTTGGGCATGCGGGCTAGGATTCCTTATGGTATCCTGGAGCTAGGGAGACAGACAGGATGCTCCTAGCGGGCTGGTTGGTTAGTTGGTTTTGGGCAGGGTTTGGTTAGTGCATCATGCTGTGTAAGGTTCTTCTCCACAGAGCCTTATAAAACCAGAAAAAAAAATATATTTTAAGGAAATTCTATCCTAACATTTCATAACATCATAACCAACATATATCCATTAAGTTTAATTAAAATGTATGAACAGATTCTAATTCACTTACTAACAACAATGTAACACTGCAACAAATACATAAAATAAATTACCTCATCCTGATGCTAACCTTGATATCTGTTGGTCCAATGTTGAAGTTGAAACTGTGCCAAACACTGCCCAAAACTGATTTTTCTTCCCTGCCAGCTAGGGGTAGCCTGTCTAGCTCCCTAGCTCTAGGATACCATAAGGATATCCTGGCCCCCATGCCCAGAACCTCCATCAAGCCGATGCCCCTACAATGGTTCACTAAAACTCCCAATATCAAAACTCCCCACACCAGAAAAATATCCCCAAAACAGAAATCTAGTCCCCCTCCAAAATACTTTCCCCCCTTCCAAAAATAATCCCCCTCCCCATATACGTAAGTCTTTAATAAATTAAACTATTAACCCCTTTAATTCTTTACTCAAATATTTAATGATTCAATTAATAATTAATTAATCATTGACATATATGAACAAGTAATTAATAATAATTAATTAGTTAATATTATTAAGAAATAATTATTGTTTAACTAACATATTAGGACAGTCAGATTATCAAATTAATTATAATTAATAATCCCTATACATCTATTTAAGCAGGGTCGTTACAGGTTGGGCAAAGCAACAGGGAAAGGGCAACCAGATCAGTAGGAATTAGCATCAGGCAGAGGTATTTTTTATTATGTTGTGTAATTCTTATTCTGTTATGTAATTCACTAGATTGATGTTCATTAATTAATTTAACCTACTTATATGTTGAATGAAATAAATTGCTTGGCCTTTCTACATGGAAGTAATCTTATCTGTTTCAATTTATGGATTTTATTAGACTTAAAATTAATTTGGTCCCTACAGATGGTATCAGAGCTCTGGTTCAAAATCTGGAGCCAAGGGCCTACCTACCCACCCAAAAATTTAAACACTTCTATTTAGTTATGGTGAAACTCTGAAACCCTTAATTAGATGAAAATCCAAGCTCTAGCTCTAGCCCCACCTAACCTGCAAGCCAAGGAAATAATTATTCTGGTTATATATAAATAGATCTATATACATATAAACAATACGCACATTGAAAATGTAAATGGTATAATAATATACTTATTGAAGTGTTAAAAATAAGTTTTAACACTTGCTTCAAATATACAAACCTATGTAAATGAATATAATTATATAAATAGTCCAGGAATTTCTAAAATAGATTTATAAATAAACATTTTTGTAAACATATAAATATATATATATATATATATATATAAACATATATATATATATATATATATATTGCTCTCCTTCACAGAGAGATATAGATATACACATGCACCTATTTCAGAGGGATGAATATTTTTATACCAAGAGAAGCTAGATGTTAGAGGGAGATCTATACCCAAGAAAGGCGAGGTCATGTGCTTTATTACTTGAGTAAGGCTAAGGAACGATAATGCATATATAATAACCCATATCTATTAGCTCTAGATCCAAGGTTGATTTGGATTTACGCAAATCGCAAACCGCCAATAAAACGTGTATAAGAAAATGTAGTACAATACATTTGAATTTTTATATACAATTCCTATCAACAAATTATTGGTAACTGAAAATTTTGATAATACTACCACTGAATTGTTCAAAAGAATGCTCAATCATGTCAAACAACAAGAATAACAGACTAGATTGTGTTGGCATAATGAAAGTGCCATAGATTTAAATCTCATACATTGAAGGGTCATTTCGTAACTGCAAAATTCTCACATCATGCTTCCATATACATAGCTTTCTAATTGTTTTGAAGGTGATGGGATTGTTAATGCATTCTTACCATAAACAAATATGACTATTCCCACTCATGAATGTTCTGAATTTCACTACAGATAGCATGAAACTATGCTATATTATGACTACCTTTTACATCAAGGATCAATCCATAAGTATTAACACAATGAGAAAATATAAAGAAAATAAAACGTGTACAAAGAAAATAAGGAAATACAATACATTTGACTTTTTAAATACAATACGTACCAATAAATTATGGGTAACTGAAAATTCTCATGAGTCTTAAGGCAGAGTATAGCTAACATGGGATGGGAAAATCCACTTTTGGTAAAACAAGGGCCCTATCTTAACTATTATTAGATACAATCGGAGTATATAATTATGATTACGAGGAAACTCAACCAACCATAATCTAAGTATATTTCTGTACACCTAAAAAAAAAAAATTACCCATATCTAAAGCATACAATAAAAAAATAACATACTTCATTTGGTAGATGCATACCCTATTCTCAAAATGGGAACATGTGACAGGTTCTATGCCAATTCTCACAAGAATCGATCGCTTGACGTCATGGGAAAAGAAAATAAGATTGCAGTACCTCTGAATCTAAACCCCAAAGGTTACAAAGAGCAGCGACTGTATTTGCCTGACAAATACATTCCAATATTCCATGTTTCCTCAACAGAGTATAAAATCCATTAACCTCTAACCCTTTCCAAGCATATTCATGAGTAGATAGTGGAAATCTAAGATGCCAAGAAAAAAAAATATTGACTCAGGGTCGATCTCCAATTTATCAAACACCCGAATACCTGCATCAACTCTACCAATGGTCAACAACAACATGCAACCCAAAGCCCACAAAACAATGCACTATGGATACAGTCAAGCTAGCACCCAACGTGCCAGAGCCAAACTCCAAATCCAATTGTCAAACATCAAATTACCAACATTGCATACCACTAAACTCTACATTGAACCAAGCCTCCATATCATCCAAGTGTCAAATTCATGCACAAGTATGGGGTATACCATGAAAACCTGCGGAGAGAGACTTCCTGTACAATGCATTGACATACAAACCAAAATCCAATGCCCAAACACCAACACTAAGTCATAGGAACCCATGAGGAAGAAATCTCTTGTGCTGCACATAGGAAACAATTTTCTTTTCAGTATTAAAACAAGAAAAACAATAGCAGATATGAGTCCTTTGTGCTCAACGCGTAAGGATAGCCAAGGTAGTACAAACAAGCCTAAAACATCGCAACAAGAAATAATTTACCCTGATGTCCTTCTCAAATCTAGAAAACAGAGAGCTAACTTTTCACAGTCTCCAAAGCCTAAAGATGTGAAGTAAACTAAAAGTTAAGCCTACGCCAAATTTCCCTGTGAATAGTAAGGAAACTATCTGAAATGGAAATGTCGAGGACACATCCAAACTGAACCATGTAGATAGATACTTGAAGATGATTTTCTTTGGGTTGTATATGAGCAGATCTGTGTGCTTTTCCTTATAAGAAATGAAGAATGTTAAAGCAATATCGATGGTAAATAAAATATGGATGATGTTACCCACAATGAACAAAGAACGAGGAATGGGTTCATGCAAAAATGTTGTTTCAAAGAGTGAAACCCATGGCGAGTACATTACAAGAGGGATCATAAAATATGTCGCATCACAACACATGCATCAACAACAACACGAGATTGAACAACATCTCGAATTCCACGGTGATGAACACCAAGTGCACTTGCACCAAACACAACAGGAAACATCACAAGCTAAGTTGAAACTAATCTCTCAGCGTCAAGCTATTGAGGGAGGAGATGCAAACCATTACCCTAACTCCGTCGTAGCTACAAAGTGAGAGAGGCCAACCACATTCATAGAGTGAAAGAATGCATATAGGGTTTGGGAATGGAGAGCTAAGTGTAGGGTTTTGGAGGGATAAGAGCCCTAGGGGGGGCACATGGATTTCATGCATGCCCTCACCTAATTAATAATCTTTTTTACTATTATTTTATTTTAGTTTTATTATTTTATTAATTTGATTATTTTATTTTTTCTATATATATATATATATATATTATTTAATCATTCTTTTAAAGTATTATTAGATTTAAACTTTTGATTGTTCAAATTAGTAAAAAAAAATATAATTGGTGTTTAATTAGGTAAATTAAACATATTTAAGTTTAAACATATTTTAAATTGTGTTTTAGATTAATTATAAATTAATATGATTAACCAAAAGTAGTTAATCAATGAGAATAATTTAAATTAAATTAATGATTAAATATGTACTTAATAAGCCCCAGATGGGGTGACACGTAGCGATAGGATGCCACGCGGAAGCCAGCTAGGATGCATCATTAAAGCATCAACCGTCCAACATCCCCTCACCATTTAACTCGCCATGGACAAACGTGAATGCATTTACCTGACGAGGCTTCTTGCTCGAGGGAGACGTACCATCCAGGAGTGCATTAACCAAGCAACCATTAAGGCTATGGCGGTTCAACTTGCGATAATTCTCATTGCTCAGGTTGTTAGTGCAGAGAACCAGCCGCTCTGGGCAGCCTTTGTTCCAGTGGAATTACAAACTCGTCGCCATTCCTCCATCAATTCGCAAGTGCAGGGGCTGCATCCAGGGATATTGTTCGCGCTTGGGGGCTGAGTGACCTTTCGGGGAAGCACTCGGGCAACCCACCAGACCTCCACAATGCCTAGAGTGCGAGGGAAACCACGGAGGGGAGCGACATGGTACTCTGCGGAATCTTGGCGGCAGTGGAAAAAGAAGTTTGAAATAGCTCTAGCCACGGCAACCCGACGGAGAAAAGAGAAGCCACGCGTGAGATCGGAAGAGCGT
>CBVK0101650604.1:0-10238 GCA_900067695.1 Picea abies
TGGATTCAAAGTTTTAGACACTGAAGTATATTTAAGAAACACAATCATAAAAATACAATTATCAAACATACATCACGATGCAGCTACAACAATTCAACTGGATCATCCATGCCCGAGCTCTTCAATGTGAGAGGGAAAAATATAACAAAACAAACTGATTAAAAATGGTCATAATACTGTTGAAATCAAACCTTCATAACAACAACATATGACCCTCAACTGCTATGTGCTGCTGGAGGATCTACACTTCAGGTCCTATGAAACCAACGACCTTCCCTTTTTTCTCTTCCAAAATCTTGAGCCTCAGGTGCCAACTCCTTCTTCATCGACCCTTCATGCTTGTGACCTCGGGCTATGACCCAGGGCTCCACCTCTAAGTGCTTCACGACTTTGGGCTTTGGGTGCACTGATATGAGCCACTCTCGACTCTCTTGATCCCCTAACTCCTAAACTGGAGCTTAGCGGGTGCTATCTCCCCTCTGATATGTGAGCGCCTTAGCACAATGCACCTCAACTTTGGATGACACGCATTTGTGGGTTTTTAAGTCCCCTTCTTTCTTATTTTGTCACCCAAGGGCCAAATCCAAAGGAAAAAAATCCCCCTACAAGAATATGTGATAACATTAGGCTCCATGGGGGATAGAGTCCTCCTTGCGAGGCTCTAAGATCTCCTTTGCAGTTCCAGTCACCTTCTGCATTGGGCTATGGAGTCAAGCTCAAAATACCCTGCTGAGGAATACAAGCCAATAAGTAGAAAATGAAAACAAACATACATGGGCTGCATAGGAGCTTATTTATATACAATCCTAGAATAATTGATTTTTACATGGTGCTAGGTGAAAGCAAATTTCCACCATAGCCATTCAAGTAACTTCTTGAGTGGAAATTCCTTTACTCTATAAAAAACTGATAAAATATGATGCAACCATGTCAACAGAATGGTTACATCCTTCAGCTTTCCTCCAAAGGATAAATTTGAGATAAGACTAGGCATCTTTAAGGCATGAAGGAAATGTAGCTCCATGTACTTGCTGATAGGCTCATAAAACGAGTGGCAAACTCCAGAAAATTTGTAACAGACAACCCAATATTCTCTACAACTACTCACACATTGCTGAATATCTCTAGTAAGCACAGGTGGATGAGAAGATGATGCAAGATTACTGATCCCATCTAGTACCTGCTCAATTACAGGTTTTGGACAGGAGATAAACTACCCACTAAGATCCTCCTTTACATGTTGCTCTATGTTTTCTGTGAGTCTAGGATAGCTGATTTCCACCCAATGATTTTCCTTAATTAATAAAGGGAAAGGCTCTATAGTGTGGTCTTGGAAATCATTCATAACACCATAATCGCCTGTGAGTATTGGTGAAGTAATGCAATTTGAAAATTTCAGAAAATTTGAAATGTATCTCTCCATGTATATGGCCATATGATCATGAATAATGTGACATAATCTTGGCTGCTTTAGAAGACCAGGCTCCTCCTCTGTAAAATTCTATCTGCTTGCAAATAAATTCCCTCCTTGTTCTTTTGAAACCAAATTTTGTTCATCAACAGTTGCCATCTCTTCTTCATAAGAATGGTCACAAGATAAAGGCGCAATAGGATTTAGAACATCATAACTATGATAAGCCAAGAACATACAATTATCTATGCAATCAACCACTACTACATGCTCAAAATGTTCTAGAAACTGATCATAAGATTGATATGCATTCCTTCCCATAGAAAAATCTGCAAATGTTGAAGAACCTGATTCCAACTATGAATTGTACCTACTTCCTTTTTGTTGTTCTAGATCTGATTCATATTCACTATCTTTTCACTTAGAATCTGAAACAGATTGACAGTCTTATTTCTCATGTATATGAAAATTTTTGAGATATGCCTGTCTATGAACCCACTTGCTATCCCTGATGTTCTCTTTGACCTCTACATCATCTTCAAATAGATTTTTTAATGATGAATATTTCCCTTCTCTCAAGAGAAGGAAAAGCTCTGGATGCTTAGCCATGACATAGTACACCATGGCAACAGTCTCTGTGGGTTTGATCTCTACATGATTACTATGATAAACACTATAAAACCTCCCGTTGAAGACATCCAAGTCTTCCTCTTCCCCTCTCTTCAAGGAATTAAAATCATCCTAGTACTGATCAAGGGACTTGTTCTCACCCTCAAGGAATTAAAATCATCCTAGTACTGATCAAGGGACTTGTTCTCACCCCACCACTTTAAAAAACCATGGCATATCTCAGTCCAGGAACCAATAGAACCGAAATCCATACATCTAAACCACACAACAACATCTCCAGAAAGGGAATGTGAGAACAACCTCATGGTAACATCATCATGAACAATCTCAAACTGATCAATAAATTTCTCTAAGGCCCCCAAGTTCCTCTGAGCTGTAACATGATCCTCCCCAGAAAACTAAGGAAGATACTCAAAGGAATAAGGAGGGTAGGGATGCAGGTGATGTGGCAGCCTTAGAGGCTTAAACATCCTGCCTCTAATATTATCTTGAAAACTTGTGGGCTGACTATGGGATTCAATAAGAGGATGGGGAGGTTCAACAGAAACAATAGGAGGTAATGAGATCTAAGAAGGCTACGAATCATTTTCAATCTCCTCAAGGCTACAAGCGTGATCAATTTCAAGAGGAGATGCAATAAAGATCTCACTTTTATGAATAGGCTGAGGTGAAGACACAAGATCAACATCTACAACACAAGAAGAGGGAATGTATTCTTCTTCAAAGGATGGATGAATGAAGGAAGGATTATTGTCATATGAATATACAAAGCAGAGGATAATCCTCTTTGTATGCAAAAGGAAAGAGAGAAATGAGCTGATAAAGAAGAACTGGATTTCATGAAGAAAACTCATAGACTAATACCTAGTATTTCCCTTCAATATGGTCATTTTTCTATCAATAGGATCCTCCCCAATGGAGTCTTTGATGGTGGAGTCGCCAGGTGCAAGCCACAATCTTCAATGGTTCTGATATTTGATGCACCTTCAGAATCATAAGCTCTTTGTCATTCTCCCAAGGAAGATATATTGACTTTCGTCCCCGGAAACAATGCCAAAAATGTTAGCACTAGAAGTCACTCTCTGATTGCAAAGAGAGTAGGCCCAGTACCCATCAGTTTGTATGTCACAAATAATTTTAAAGAGGTCAAATGGGTCCAGACTCAAGATGATATTTCTTTAACTCATAAAACTGGACTAGTATGCATAGGAAAGTGAGGTCTTGATCAACTTCAATCAGTAAGTTGGATTAAAGGTGAATAGAAGGAATACTTGGTGAGGAGAATGTAGAGGTATGCTATGGACATCAGGTCTTCCAGTAGCCTAAGGAGGAAAAACTCAAACACAAGATCCTCTTGGATTCAAAGTTTCAGACATGAAGTATATTTAAGAAACACAGTCATAACAACACAATGATCAAACATACATCACAATGTAACTACAACAACTCGACTGGATTATCCATGCCATAGCTCTTCAATGTGAGAGTGAAAAAGATAACAAAACGAACTGATTAAAACTGGTCACAATATTGCTGAAATCAAACCTTCATAACAACAACATACGACCCTCAACTGGATCCTCCATGGCCGAGTGTTCTAACATAGCTTTTACAGAGAGATGGAAAGAAGCGAACTTATATTAAACAAGAAATCTAAAATCCTATTACATAACAAATAACCAAAAATTTTATCAAAGCTTTACAATGCGAGAGCTTAGATCAACCATCGACCTCTAATAAAAATCAAAACTACATACATATACTCAAAAATTTGCCGAGCATAGGCGTGCTCGAACCACTTCATTAACGTTTTTAGTCTGCACCTCCTCTGCCATATTGTGTAGGTCTCCTCATGTCAGATGCAAGCCAGGAGACACTATGTGCTTTACAAGAAAAACTATCCATAAGTTAGCTTCAGATTGATAGTCTTCCTTTACAGCCACTCTCTGCATGTTTTCCATTTATGGGGTGAGACAGTGAATCAACCACCACTCCTTTTTCATTTACAGATTCTTCTCAGGATCGCAACGAGGCTAAATGCCCAGGGGCTGCTGTGTGCTACTGGCGGATCTACACTACAGGTCCTATGAAACCCATAACCTTCCCTTTTTGCACGTCTTAAATCTCGAGCCTCAGGCACCAAATCCTTCTTCATCTCCCCTTCATTCTTGTGACCTCAGGCTGTGACCCGGGGATCCACCTCTGAGCGCTTTGCGACTTCAGGCTTCGGGTGCACTAATGTGAGCCACTTCTAACTCTCCTGATTCCCGAACTCCCGAACTGGAGCTTAGCGGGCACTATCTCCCCTATGATTTGTGTGCACCTTAGCACAACACGCCCCGACTTTGGATGACACAAATTTGTGGGTTTTTAAGCCCCCTTCTTTCGCATTTTGTCACCCAAGAGCCAAATCCAAAGGAAAAAAAATCTCCCTACAAGAATATGTCATAACAGAACAGAAGGTTGTTTTTGTCCATATACTACTTCAAAAGGAGTCATGTGAGTAGTTGTATGGTAAGAAGTGTTGTACCACCATTCAACTAATGGTAACCATTGAGCCCATCGATTTTTCTTTTCAGAGGAAAAACACCTCAAATATGTCTCCAAACACTTGTTGACAACTTCAATTTGACCATTAATCTGGGCAAGATAGGAGGTGATAAGATGCAATTGGGTGCCATGTAGCCTGAACAATTCTTGCCAAAAATTGTTGGTGAAAGTGGGATCTTGATCGGAAACATTAGAATGAGGCATGCCATGAATCTTGAAGACATGATCCATGAAAATTTGAGCCACAGTGGATGCAGTAAATGGGTGTTGAAGAGCACAAAAATGAGCATACTTAGAAAGATGATCAACAATCACCATGATAACTGAATTATTTTCTGATTTAGGTAATCCCATAATAAAGTCCATAGAGATATCCCTCCAAATAGCAGGTGGAATCATAAGCAGTTGTAGTATGCCAAGAGCTTTGATTGTTTCACTCTTGTGCGTTGAAAAACATCACATTCTGCCACAAAAGTGTGAACGTCCTTTTTCATACCATTCCAGAAGAAAGAACGTTTGATCCAGTCATAGGTTTTGTTAAAACATGAGTGGAAACTGTGGGTATAGCATGAAGCTCAAAAATCACCATGGATTTAAGTTGTGACTATTTACTTAAATACAAACGACCTCTGTAGTGAAGATCATTATTGTGACAAGAGTACCCTGGGCAAATTGGAGAGTTGGATTACAATTGTTGGATCAAATGTGAAATTTTTGGATCTTGTAGCCATTCTTGGTGAACAACTTGGAGCCAATCTGGTGCAATGAAGGAGAGGGAGAAGAGGGACCCTTCATATTCATATTTTTGTGAAAGATCATCAACAACCACATTTTCTTTTCCTTTATTTTAAATGATCTCATAATCATATACAAAGAGATTAGTTACCCATTTTTGTTGCTTCAGGGAGGAAGGTTGTTACTCTAGAAAAAACTTGAGTCTTTGATGATCTGTCTTAATTTGGAAGTATTTCCCCAAGAGATAAGGGCACTAGAGATCCACGACATGAAAAATAGCCAACATTTCCTTTTCATAGATTGATTGGACCAAATGGCATTCTGACAATTGTTTTCTTGTAAAGGCCAAATGTCTTCCCTCTTGCATAAGGAATGCTCCAATTCATTTCCTGGAGGCATCACATTCTAGGACAAATGTCTTTGTGAAATTAGGAAGGGCCAAGACCATAGTAGTGCACATAGTCGCCTTCAAGGATTGAAAGGACTAATTAGCTGTGGGAGTCCAAGTGAAAGAATTATTTTTAAGGAGAGTAGTGAGAGGAGTCACAATATTTCTATAATTCTGAACAAACTTGCGATAATATCCTGTTAAACCTTGAAAACCATGATATATTTTGATAGTCTTGGGGCAAGGCCAATCCTGCATTGCTTCAATATTCTGAGTATCCACCCGGGCAGTAGCCTTGACAAAAATATGACCTAAGTACTCGACTTCCAAGGAGACAAAGGAACATTTAGAGTGTTTGAGGAAAAGTTGGTGCTGAGAGAGTAGATTTCTTTAGCCAAGCAGAATATGAAAATGCTTGAGTAAGATCATTTCATAACTTTTCCTCAACATAGAGGTCCTCAAGTGGTTGGCCCTGCCGATAACGCTACACCTGCAATCCTACACCATTGGATGGATCCTCCAAGGAAGCGATCTCTGCGTCAGCCAATAGTGTCGAATGTCGCACGACATCAAGCCCTTCAAAGATGAGCTATTGTGTGATGTTTCTCCTCTCGAAGTTTGTAATGTTCTTTTGGCCCAACCTTATTTATGGAAACATCATGATGTATATGAGTCTAGTACATGTAGTGTTATTATTACTTTGAACAGGAAATTGTATAGGATACCCAAGGCAATCCCTCCTAGTGATATTTTCTTGATCTCTGCCAAGCAATGAAGGAATATCATCTCTCAGACCGGGAAATTTGTCTTCTTCGTGATTCACTCTCAGAGTAAGCGAAAGATCGCAACCACATCCAGGGCCTCCGTGATAGATCTCTCCATACAACAGAAGCAAGTGGATAAGGTCATGGAAGAATACTCAGATATCTTCTCCTCTCTTACCGGGGTACCTCTGCACTGTCAGGTCAAGCATCCCATCAATATGATCCCGAGTGCACCACTCTCTGTTAGAAAATGAGGAGATCAAGAGACATATCCAAGAACTGCTCCACAAGGGACACATGTGTCCCATCTCATCGCCTTGTGGGAGCCCAATTGTACTAATGCAGAAGAAATATGAGACCTGGCGACTCTGCATTGATTACCGGGCCCTGAATAAAATCACAGTTCCGAACCAATACCCGATTCCCCAAATCGACGACCTCCTTGATCAACTCACGGGGGCCAAATAATTTAGTAAGATTGATCTGAAGTCTGGAAACCACCAGGTCCCAATAGAACATATATATGTATGGAAGATCGCCTTCAAGTCAAAAGAAGGTATTTTTTAATGGTTGGTCATGCCCTTTGGTTTGATAAATTTTCCAACAACTTTTATGAGGATGATGGACGATATCATGCGACATTTCACCAATACTTTTGTAGTGGTGTATCTGGATGACATCCTCATCTACCACAAGACTTGGGCGGAACACTTGCAACATATTCAATAGGTTAAGCACACTCTGTGACAACACAAACTATATGAAAACTTGGAAAAAATATCCTTCGGCATGGAAAAGTTCCATTACTTAGGATACATAGTTGATCAACATGGTGTGCATGTGGATCCAACCAAGATCCAGGTCATCCGTGGTTGGCCAGCCCCAACCACGCTCATCGAGCTTCGAAGCTTCTTGGGCCTCGCCAATTTTTATCGCATGGGCTTGTTGAGGGGTCCTAAATCCCTTTAACTAAATAGTAGGAACCAAACCGACATGGAGGCCCAATTAGACTCTGCAGAGTTTGATGGTGGAATGGTTCTCTAGATCTTTCGATCCAGCCAATTTATCGATGGGCTTTACGTAGTGATTGATAGGATATCTTCTTATGAAAATCCCTCCTTCAGTTTAAACGTTCTCTTTTTGTCTTTTCTTTTATTAGATAGGTCTGATTAAAGATGTGTGCTGGTATAAACCAGCTGGTAAAAGGGGGGGTTATTAACTACTGAAGAAAGATGATCCTGGGATAAGCCTTGTGCTCAAGCATGTAGACAAAGATATTCACACCCGCGACAAGCCTAGTACTAATACATTAACTTGATGTTATTTCAATTATTGACTGCAATACAATTATCAAAAGAAAACATACATGCAATAAAATGATGGCAAGAAGCATAGTTTCCTTAGATCTAACATTAATCACACATTAAAACAACTATTTTCTTTCATCATTAGAGACAATAACTACAAAAATTATTGAGACAACTAACTTATCAATAGATTCAAAAACTCTTACTCATTGCAAAATTCATTCATGAAATAAAGTTGGAATTAATTCCTCCTCAAATCCAATCACACAACTCCTTTGATGAAAAAACAAAAGTTTGTCTCCGGTCCTAAAAAACATTTCTCAATTAAGGTAGTTCATAAATAGTTCCTTACAATTCCAAAATGAGGGTCTTTTCAAAAAACCAACGACCCTTTCTATAAGGTCAATCCTCTTATTTATAATGAATCATTAACTAAAAACAACTACTACAAGTGCAAGCTAAGTAAAAAAAAATATTGCCACATGGAACTTTCATATCTTTGTCTTCTAAGAATCATCAAATAGTTTTACTGAAGTGGATGAATCTTCTCATACTCTGACCATTTGACGAAGATTTCCTCGCAAGTGGATGAATCTTCTCATACTCTGACCATTTGACGAAGATTTCCTCGCATGTGTTGGCATATGAAAACTTGTGCTGGTCCATCGAGGCTGAAAGAATTTATTTCACTTCTACTTCCCATGCTTGATACTTGACTATTTTGACACTTAACCATTGCAGAAATGCTCGAGCCTTAATCAAACACTCCATGAACTGTTGTACTTGACTTGGTGCCATGCTCGCCACCTTTTCTATCTCTGTTGTCCATGCTGAGTCTTGTTCTACATGTTTCTTGACTATGTCATGTAGGTCGAACAAGTCCTAGGGTGAGCAAAATTCTGGGAGGTTGATGTATTTTATCTCTCAATTAATCTTTTCCTAGCTCTTTTCGCAATCGATCCATTTCTTGTGAATCTCCTGCTGAGGTTCCTGGGCCATTTTCACCTAGTATCTGGTCACTTTCTTAATCCGATCTATGCTTCTGTCCCTCAACACCCAAATGTTATTCTCTTCGGCGTCTCGACCCTTTTGAACTGTGCTAATCTAATCGATCCTTTCCATTGCTGGGTGAGTCTTCTCATACCACCTTTCCACATCCTTGTAGGTCGGTAGTGCCATAATTGTGTCTTCTTGGAAATCAATTATACCTGTAGTGAAAAGGTGTTGTTCATTCATGAAATTGTCATAGGCATCTTGAAACTCACTTCTCAAAAACACTGTGGCCTATGTGGAGTCCTGATATTATTTTTCCAAATGACATAGATGATCCAACTCCTTAAGTGCATTGACCATCTCCTTTTCATCTCTTCTTTCTCTATCCAAGGTGGTATCTGTGATAACCATCCATGCACTGATAAGCTCAGACATCTTGGCATTTTCTATGCTGAGCAACTTGTCCTTTGTGGTGATGAGAATTGAACTATCCAACGTAAGACTCCTCTTCTTAGTGGTTCTCTTCATGATGGATTTTCTCTTTCGGTCATAGGCAATCGCTTGCATATCTATGACCTCATCAACAACTTCGGGGATTTGTTCCTCTCCCCAAGTTAGAGTATTTCCCAGGCTCCCGAATGTGTGTATGTGTTCTAGGATGGGTTCCTAAACTTCTTCCATATGTCCCGATGGATTGGATTTTGTTTTTTTCTCATCGGCTGGTAAGGTATCGACAAAAACAAAAGAACCAAAAGTAGGTTCGATACTTACTTTGTAAACAGATGTCAAAATGCCGATTTCTTGCTATGGAATTTCCTCTTTTTGGCCCCCAGATCCTAACTCATCCCTTGAGCTTCCTATTGGGGTTCCTGACAAGTTGAGTAGCTTAGTTTCTAAGCCACTTTTGACCTCATGGTTTCTCTATGGAAGGTTTTGAATTGAAGCATCGAGACCTGGAGTAGATGATTTCTCAGGTTCCCTTTCCTCTGTAATCTGCACTGGAGTCACCAGGGAAACCTTTGAACTCTCCTCATCATCATAGATGGTTATCAAGTCAAGCAAGGGGTTTGGTACACTTGTCTACCTAGTGTCCTTGATATATTAGGCTGGGTTGAAATCCCCCCTGGTGTTCTAATCTACGGTGATGGAACTTTAGGGTTTTATGGCCCGGTAATTTATTCAAGTTGTATTGGATCTAAGCCACTTGGCTCTCCTCTTCCTGCGATTGTGTCATCAACAGGGATCCTTGACATCTCTACAAGGTCAGGATCATTCTGTAATTGGTCAATGATTATTTGTGCCCCTTCTAGCAAGAGAAAACCTCTTCGTTGTGCCTTTGTAGTCTATGTCACTCTGATCTCTTCTTGAAATCTGAGGGCCTCTTGAGCCAACTTCTCTATTGTATCCACTTGTTCATCCATGCTCATAGCCTTGAACTTGGTCATGTTTGGGTTGGCCAT
>CBVK0101650723.1:0-18640 GCA_900067695.1 Picea abies
TCAAGAGTTATTTGACTTCAGTAACCAGTTCTCCTTCTTCAAATCAAGTATATGAGATGTTATAAGTGTTTCCTTAGTGTCGTTGACATGGCAGTATGCCTGAACATCATTTGCGACACTTGCGACCAACTTGTGACACTTGCAAAATTTGTAAGGGAGATGCGACACTTACGACAATTGAGAGGGACATGCGACACTTATCCAGCTGAGTAATTTTTCCGTGTAACAGAATGCCCCCCAACGTGTGAAGTTAGAAGATGCCAACTGATAACTGAAATACTTTGTAGATGTCCAAGCAAGGGTATAGACTCGGAGAACCTGACAAAAGCTGCACAAACAACATCCAACAAGTATCATGACATATTTCAAAACCCAAGGCAGGCATACCTATGCTTGGGTGATCAAGACTTAGTAGGATATGGCCACCATAAAATACACTGTGGATCCATAATTGTATTGATAAAAAGGTATAGCCACCAAAAATACACTGTGGATCTATACACTGATGACATGAACTGATCGTAGCCACAAAGAATACACAGTGGATCTACGAGATGACAAGACATAGCCACGACCAACACAAAGTGGATCTATGTTACAATGTATGTGTTCTTTGTCCAATGGAAATTCCTTCGCAGCCTGGGCAAAGCATATATCAAAGTGATTGCTCAACCCAGGGTCTTCTTACCAATCCCAATATGGCACGGATCTGACCATGTGAATAGATGTCTTGACATCCAGCATGGCAGAAACCACTTGATTACCGGTCAATGATGTGGACCGTTAACAAGTGCGAGGGAGATCACCATTAATATCAATGATTCCCAAGGTACCCTAGTACATTCCAGCGAATGTGAATAAATGAGCTGAGGTCGAACATCCATGGAATCATTCGATCAGAGGTCAATTATGTAAACCTACTGTTGAATGTGAGAAGGCCCGCCATTGAGGCATGCAGGTCCCAAAGTACTAATTGGTTTCTAAGTCTAATTCCCGGATAATGTGTTGGAGTCGACAGTAATAGACTCGTCGAGGGAGGGCCTTGATGTATCCCCCATCAACGACATGAAACAAACATGGAGATGTGATAGGTAGATCAAATGGACATAGACTGACACGGGTCTTGAGGCAAGATACTTGGGATGGTTGACTCTCGAGGCAGATACTTCCCTTGAACACTGAGGCACAACAACGAAACATGACATGGACCAAAACTATGCAATGGGTACTGTGACTTGCGTCGGGTGACCCAAAGGAGTGAAAGAGGCTCAAAAGATTGGCTCAGTGCAGAGGTTCGGCGGATTATGATATATGCAAATAACAAGGTGCCGTGTTCAAGGGCGACTCTAAGAAGTGCTGGATGATGTTCTCAAGAGACTGCTTGGCTTGTTCCTTTCAATTTTTCCCCCATCTAGATAGACGAGTACCTCTTTTTGATTTAATGAGCTCGAGGAGGATAACACATGCTCGATATAACTCACCTTCGGTAAGTTCCTCTTACTCTATTTAATGAACTGGAAGAAGTAAGGGTTCGGTCCCATATGGGCCTGTCAATGTGTGCTTTAACGAGTCCAAAGATAGAAAACTCGAAGGTTTTTTGGGATTATAGAGTTTGGAAAAACACTTAAAAGAGAACTCTCTCAGTTCCTTTTTCATAAAGTAGTCCAACGAGACTGAAAAAGGGTTAAACTATCGCTCGAAAGATGCCCTTTCTGACCTTTTAACGAGTGTGAAAGGAAGCAAGGTCACTCGACAATCTTTTCATATTTAGAGAGTCTGAAAAGGGTTTAAAGGAGACTCCAGGGGGGTTCCTTTTTTGTGTGTTTGTATCTGTATGGGTCCGAAAAAGAGATAAAAGTTTACCCGGTTACGTTCTCATATTATCGAGTTTGAGAACGAACTAAGACTATGCTCATAAGTGCAACAAGGTGAATAACCGATCAGGACTACCAGGAAACCTGCGATGCCAAAGCTACAAACCAGAGTTTAGTGAAGCCATTATACCATTAGAGAAACCCAAAAATGACCATACCTTATAAAAATGAAATTTTATAAATAACAATTGATTTGAAAACTCATTTACCATTTCATTTTGCAAGGATTTTTGGAGTAGTGGAGAATCTCATTTTGAAGCAAATCTCGTTTTTCTCGCTGCCGGAGCTACAATTAATCATTTTGCTCACCGTTTGAACCAGGTAGGTGCCCATTCTTTGCTATTTCAATTGCATGGTCTTAAATTTATTTTCATAGCATTATTTATCTCAAAACACAAAGCCCTAAGTCGCCCCACTTGGAACCAAATTGGCCTCTTTTAAGAATTAATAAAATGGGGGGATTTTTTAACAAAAAGTGCTTTAGAGAAGGGTGATTAGGATGTCTACACCCTTTCAATCAATTAGGCAGGTCATTATTAGTAAAATAACTCATAAAAAACCTCCCCAAATGCCCACGCAGCCCCCAAAGTCGTTTTACATCTTTAAAACGTTTTTATCATTGTTTGACAAATATTAAAGGGCGTGGTGGTTAAAAAGAGTGAGTGGTTGCTTTTAGATGATGTGGGCATGTTGTTTCATGTTTTAAAATGCTTTTTGAAAATCGCCGAAATTACCAAAATGTGAGAAATAACAAAATTCTTGATTTTTTTGTTTTATAGGTATCTTCGACAATCATGATTGAATGGAAAGAGAGGGAGCATGAGATGGATGATTTAGCCGCTCTACGGAGTCCTCATATGTGGGCCGCTTTGCGAGCCTGTGGCTTGCTCAAGTTCTTCAAGTTTCAAAAAATGAAGAGAGAGATGTTATTGCTTGAGCATGTGATTAGCCTTTGGGATGTCACGGAACAGGGATTCCGTATCGACACACAACTTCTAACCATCGAGTTAGAGGATGTGTACTTCTTGACCAGCCTCTCGAAAAGAGGGGTCCCCATATCTTTCACTGGGCAGAGGGCATTACCTGAACAAGTGGACGTGTATCTGGCACGCCACTACATCCCGGGAGCAAGGTTGGTAGGGGGCAGGATCTGTATCAAGGATATTCAAGATTTGCCTCTGCGATCTATCTTATTTGCCATCACTAGTGTGACAGGCAGCACTAGTGATCATTTGGCATCGAGGTCGTAGGTAGCCTATGACGTTTAGTGTTTGGAACCAACACTGTTCAACTGGAGTGCAACATTCCTTCGAAATGTGAAGGAACATATCTCACGGTGCAGGACTGGTCAGAAGCAGTTTGGCTACGGCTCGTTTTTGGTCTCTTTTTTCCTAGAGCACATCCCTCAGATGCATCCTCAGATAGAACTGGCGGTACGACCAGTGGATGAACCTAGGATGGAAAGGTGGACTATTCTGTCTCCAAGGCTAGTTTCGGAGTCAGAGTTCCATTTCAATGGCGATTTCTTTGCCTGGCTGAGACGACAGTACCTCTGGATAGAGGACTTCCCTTATGCTGATGTAGACTTCCGTGGGAGTATGGACTTGATTTTTCCCGCGGTGAAAGACTGGGATGAGTCAGGTAAGAGACTAAGCCATACCTTGTCTATTTTTCATTTTTTAAGTTTTTGATGTATATATTTTTTTGGGTATGTAAAAGAGTTCTAACAGATGTATGTTTCCAATGTGCAGACAAGGGAGCATTGTGCCCAACTGATACACCAGTACCAGAGCGTCGTGGAGGTGCCCCAGTTGCAGCGGATCTGGTGGTACCAACAATAGGTCTCCGGGAGGTTGAGAGGAACCTCCAAGGACTTACAATGGGTATCCCTCCTCTGCGGAGGGGGGAAGTGCCTTTACATTTGCAGAGACACACCGTAGGGGTACCATAGAATATTAATTCTCTTTTGAGGCACGTAGTGCGTGCAGTAGTGTGTTACTCATAGCACAACGTAGCGCAGGGAGATTAGAGTTTCTCCCGTGATCATATTTTTTGTATGCCTTGTCAGGCGACGTTGTATGGCTGAACAGACCCAATATTTTTCTCTTCTACATACTTTTTAATGTAATACAAACATTTCAGTCATGCCATATATATATATATATATATATATACAGTTTTGATTTTTTATGATGCCAATGATTTGTACATGATGATGCCTGTGATGTGTTTTAATTTACATGTAATGTACAGTTTTGTTTTCCTTAAATCTTATATGTGGGCAAGATACCGATCCATGATATAATTAGCTAATGCATTCGAAACACTATTAAGTTCTCTCGGAATGTGTTTATATTCGATGTAGTCGAACATTCATTCGAGACGACGAACTTGCAAGTGTAGGCGTAGCATGATAGGACTACAGATAGCGTAGATGTGGTTGAGTTGAAAAACCACTAGTTGGGAGTCTAAGTAAATAATGATGCGAGAGATACCTAGAGAGGAAGCTTGGGTCAATAGTCCAATGACAGCATGATATTCTGCCATATTGTTGGTTGCTGGTCCTAAACAAATGCCTCCTGAACTCACCACTTGGTCAAATTGGTAAATAACCCAAGCTGCTGAAGCAATGTTCTGGGTATGTCGGCTAGCACCATCCGCGAACCCAAAAAAGATAGGAAAGGAAGATGTCATCTGTGCATGAAAACACAAGCACAGTCATGAGTGGAAATGGTAAAGACTTGGGCACGTGAAAGAAATAGACACACCAAAACTAAATACAATAATGTACAAAGTACAAATGCTAGATGATCTAGGCATAGTACTTCTTAAGGTAAAGCCCGTTTCAGGGCTCTCCTAGGGAAACTCCATCATGATCAACTAATTCATAGGCACCTTTATGTAGGACATGCTTCATGATGTAAGGACCGTGCCACATGGGTTCTAACTTTCCTGTCCCTAATTTATCGTGAGCTTGGTCGTAAACAAGGACTAAGTCTCCTTCCACGAAAGTCCGAGGGTGGACGGATTTGTCATATTGACTTTTAATTCATTTTTGATGTGCCTCATTAGTGAGAGCAACATTGCGACGCATTTCGTCCAGTTTGGATAGATACAAGAATCGTTCTTCTTCAACAGAAGTATGAGGCAGGAGTTCTACTTTTAGTTTGAGTGATGGAATCTCACACTCGATTGGTAGGATGGCTTCAATGCCATAGACCAACTGGAAAGGAGTGAATCCAGTTGAAGTTTTCATAGAGGTGCGATAGGCCCAAAGAGCGGAGAATAGTTGTAGATGCCACAATGTTTTGTTTTCCCCCACCATGCGTTGGATCATGGTTTTTAGGACTTTGTTTATAGCCTCAACTTGTCCGTTCGCCTGAGGGTAGTAAGGGGATGAGTTTTCATGGCGAAAACCCAATTTAACATGTAACTCGCTCATCATCTAGTTTTTGAAGTGTGCACCATGGTCAGTGACAATGGCACGTGGTACACCAAAATGAGTTATGATGTGGTTGAAGAGAAATAAAGCTTCCGTACGACCATCATTCAGGAAGGTAGGCATAGCCTCAGCCCATTTTGTAAAGTAGTCGACGGCGACGATGATGTAACCATGCCCCTCGGCTAAGGTAGGCTTACACTGCATGAAATCGATGACCCATTTTGCAAAGGGGACGATGGTGATAATAGGGTGCAGTGCCATGAGGTAGGTCCGTGCCTTCTTGTTAAAGATTTGGCAGGGTGGGCATTTCTTGACAACCTCGATACAATCTTTGAAAATCGAGGGCCAAAAGTAGCCGGTACGTAGGATTTTTTAGGCTGTGGCCATTCTGGAGAGGTGACCGCCACAGGCGCTAAGGTGACAATCGTTTAAAACACATTCAGCCTCCTCGTGAATCATACATCACCAAAGGATGGTGTCGATGCCACAACGATACAAAGTGTCCCCGAGGATGATATAACGATGAGAATGGTGATGAATGCGTCATCGCTCTTCGCAAGAGATGTTGGGATGAAAATGTTGTGTTTGAAGGTAGAGGAGAATGTCTCCGTACCAAGGATCAGAGGTGCTGATGAGGAAGAGAGATTCATCGGGGAGAGAATCTCTAGGTTTGATGTTTTCATCGACACGAGGGAGAGCATAGATGAGCTCGACAAACACCAGGGAATTTTTGGCTTTAGCCTTCGTAAACTCAAGATCAAATTATTGAAGAATAATGATCCATTTTGAATATTATCCCCCAAGTACTTGACGTGTTAGGACTTGGTACATGGGGTTGGAGTTTGCGATTACCGTGGTGGTGCGTAATAAGATGCAGTGACGAAATCTTTGGACAGCGATGACGACTGCCAGAGCCAGTTTCTCAACATGTGAATATCTGAGTTCGGGTCTAGATAAACTCTTGCTCAGATAATAAATCACATGTTCTTCACCGTTGGAATCTTCTTGGACTAACACCATTGCGATGGTGGAAGTAGAAGTGGCCAAGTAAAGGATATAATCCTTTGTATATTCAGGGGGATGTAACAAAGGTGTGTGGGTCAAAGCATGCTTGAGAGCGTCAAATGACTGTTGAGCTGCATCATCCCAGATGAAAGGGATGTTCTTTTGTAGTAACCACATAAATCCTTTAGTGATCTCGGCATAATTGTAGATGAAACGGTGAAGAAAGTTTGCTTTGCCTTGCAAACTTTGGAGTTGGGTTAAATTAGTAGGTGGGGGTAAGGCTAAGATGACCTTGATCTTTAAGGGATCCACCCTGATCCCATCTTTGGAGACAATGAAACTGAGGAGTCGACCGGATTTGACAGCGAAAATGCATTTGTGTGGGTTCAGACGAATACGGTAGAACCTGCATCGTAGAAAAATCACTCGTAAATGATCAATGTGATCGGATCGATTTAACGAATGTGCGGGTAAATCGTCGAGATATGGTTCTGTGATATGTTTGATGTCATGAAAAGCGTATGACATGGCTCGTTGGAAAGTGGCTCCAGCATTTTTAAGGCCAAAAGGTAGCTTTCGGTAAGCGAAAGTTCCCCAAGGGCAGATGAAGGCTGTCTTGGGTTGATCTGTAGGCAAGATTTCAATCTGGTTGTATCCAGAAAATCCATCCATGAAAGAAAAGATTACGCTTCCTACGCAATTATCGATGATTTGATTGATGAAGGGCATAGGGTAATTGTCCTTAGGACAAGCTTTGTTGAGGTATCTATAATCAATGCAAACATGGATCATCCCTTGTTTCTTAGCAACCGGAACAAGGTTGGAGATCCATTCGGTTAAAGGGATGGGATATATAAAGCCAGATTTTAGAATTTTTTCAATTTCTTCCTTTATAGCTGGGATTTTCTTGGGATGAACCGGGCGAAGCTTTTGCCGAACCGGTTTCGTGTCAGGGTAAGTTTTGATTTCATGTATGACGATCGAAGGTTCGATCCCTGGCATTTCTTCATAACTCCATGCGAAAACATCGCGGAATTCCTTGAATAAATCCTTGTAAGAAACCACTTCGTTGGGTGTTCAATTAGCACCAAGGTTGATGTTTTCCATGACACCTTCTTTGATTGAAATGTCAATCGTAACCGTGGTAGAGATGTTACCCATGTTCTCCTCAGAGAGAGTATCTTGTGTGAGGATAGGAGATTGCGAAGCTTCAGTAACATCGGAGGGTAAGACATATCGTATGTCTTGGATTTCTTCCAAAGGTGGAAGAAAAGAGGATCGATGGTGGTTGTCATCCCATGGCAGATCATCAATGCTAAGCATTTCCATGATAGATTTGTCCGAAGGAAAAATTTGGGAAATGTAATCGACGGTGGATGATAGGGAATCCAACCACGAGGGCACCGAATAAGTATTAGGTGCCAATGAATGTGAAGTGTTTGAAGAGGGAGAGATAGATTGAATGGATACGTATGTGGCCTTGGCTGGGCTCAATGGCATTGTGTCCCCGCGCGCATCGAATTCCAAAGGACTAGGCACAACCCAAGGGTCAAATGATTCCAAGGATTGATAAGGCATAGTCGAGATCATATTGACGGAGGAAATATGATGTGCGGTAGGTGGAAGTGGTGTAGGGAAAGTACCCATGAGGCTAGAATCTTTCAATAAGCCAACACCAACGCTTTCATATGTAACCGGGTGGTCTCCCAGAAAGGGAATGTTGTTGGTAGCAGGGATGCGAGCGTCGGGTGTGCAGAAATCGAGCTGATCGATGGTAACAATTTTGTCTTGATGGGGGAATTATACACATCGAAACACCGATGAGGCGACGAAGGTCATCATGTAGAACCAACTTCTTCCAAGTAACAGGTTGTAATCGAGGGGGGCATCGACCACCTCGACGTCAACAATAATAGTTTTGCCGCCCAGCTAAACGACTAAGGATTGTAATAATCCGTGAGGATGGAAACCTCATCCATCGAAGGCACGTAACATGGTAGCGGATTTGTTAAGGGCAGGTGATTTCAATCCTTTCCAACAGGATAGAGACATGACACCGTTGGAGGCTCCCTCATCTAGGATAGTCTGATGGATTTGTTGATTGTGAACAACCACATCAATTTGGAAAACTAGCTGGTGGGAGAGTCACGGTTGATGATCATCCAGATTAAATGTGATGTAATTTGATGATTCTGGATCAAAAGTGCCAATAGTGGCTAAGAGTGTTTACGTTGATTAGGACAGTGCTGTAGAACTTCCAAGGCGGACATGGCACACGGGGCTTGGGCCAAATATTCTACGATATTGTAGTTTTGGGCAGCCCGTGAATTAGGATTGAATGTAGATTTCCATATGGTGCTCTTAGGAGGGCGTAGGATGGAGTCAAAAGAAGCTTTCTCAATCTGAAGTGGCCTGGATGGAGGGCTAACAGATGGAGGATTGACGGAGGATGGTAACGGGTCTGATGTAGAACTGTTAGCGATCTTCGGATTTTCGGGTTTAACTGGCGTGTCATATGTCACAGAGCGAGTTGTTAGATTAACTCCGTTAAACATGTAAATATGGGCACTTGTCGAGGCCTCATCATGGGGTTGGTTGGAACTGCCCCCCGGCGTGGGGGTTTGTGCAACCAACGATTGTTGCTGCGGAAAAGGTTGAGTGAGCATAGCGGGTTGTCAATTTACTTTGAAAAGTTTGGCCACCTCATCGCAATGTGGAGAGTCTCGAGTGTAGTGATCATCACCACAAATGAGACATGGGAATTTTGGTTTTCATTGTGGGTGTTTTCCGACAGCAGGGGTTTGCGGTTGGGTCTTGGGTTGCTCATTGTCGTTGTTCTTCTTTGGTTTGTTTCTCACTTTCTTCTTTCCCCCAAGTTTTTGTGAAGGGGTTTATTGAACCGCATTCACATCAGAGACCTGAGTTTGATGTGGGGTAGAAGAGGATGCAATCGAAATGGGAGTAGCAGTGGGAGCGGGCCGCTGGATTGTTCCAGTAGATTGGGTAGTAGGTTGAGTTTTGACGGAGCCAATAACTCCATCTGCATGCGAAGCAGTTGATGGTTTGGATGGATCATTAGTGGCACAGGTAGCGTTCGGTATCAACTCATATAGAGTACCGGATTGTGAATAGACTAAGTCTAGGTACTGATCTCGGGCGATGGCTTCTTCCTTGGTAACTACACCACCCATGTCAACATCACGAGCAATCTGGGGTAATAGTGATTTCGTGAACCATTCTGCTAACAATTGGTCAAGGATGACTGCTTTGATTAGCCTTCATCGTCGTCTCCATTCATGGATATGATCGGAGATATGTATGGAAGTTGTCTAACGAAGAGAGGTTAATAGTTCAGTACCCGTCTCGTATCGGATGGGTAGTTGAAAATGTGTGAGGAAGGACATGGCGAGGGAGTTGAAATCGTGAAAGGATGCGTGTGGTAATTCAATATACCATTTTGTGGTAGAACCCATAAGTGTTCGTTGGAAAAGACGCAAATGAATCGAATCTTCCATGAGGGAGTTGGATGAACACCACAAATGGAAGGTCATCACGTGGTTGTTTGGGTCTTCTCCTGACTTTTCGTCAAATTTTGGGATATCAGAAGGAAGTTTAGCTGGAATAGCTGGCCAAACCGTAGAATGATGAATGGGATCATTCGTTAACCGAGACAAATCTGGAAGGTCCAGGGTGGCTAGAAAAGGTAGTTGTCGGCTAACCTGTGGGTAATGCTGGTGTGGCAGAGGGACACCAGTGGGGCCCAATACTGGGTTATGTGGATAATTATAACTCGTGGGCCCTCTCATGTGAGGTTGGTTTTAACCAAGGTACATAGGATTTGAGATGTTTTGAGAAGTGTTTGTGAGCGGAGGATAACCGGATGGGTTTTTTGGATTATAGAGTGGGTTTGACATTTGTCCATAAGGGGGGGGTTGTGGAGTCTGGACATTTTGTCCCGTGGAGGCATGTGGGTTTCCTTGAAAAGGGATGCTCCATGGATTGGGTGTGGTGGACACATTTTGTCCTTGTGGTTGATGGTATACTCTGGATTGGGGCTGCCCCCCAGCATGAGGGTGCCCCCCAAATGGAATTTGTCCTCTGGTGGAAGGATGCCCCCCAGCATTAGGGTTCCCTCCGAATGGAATTTGTCCTCCGGAGGGAGGATGCCCCCCAGTTTGAGGTAGAGTTCTCAAGATCTGAAAGCCAGATGTCAATGACTGAACGGTGCCACCGATCGGGTTAGGACCACCAAGGCCAGTCCCTCCGGGTTGTTGGATAGGTATGGAACTTCCCGACATAATTTGGGTAGTGGTTTGGGCAGTGGTGGTAGCGGAAGTGTTCAATGCCCTGAATCCAAAAGGGAGTGTAGGTCTCGGTGTTACAGGTGTGCCAATCAGGGCTTGATTAACTACCGCGTTACCGGCAGGGATGGTCGGAATGTGCGGGGCCATTGTCGAATGGGTCGTCTGGAGGGGAATAGTAGACCTTGGGCCAACGGACGTTATATTTGGACAAACGGTTGGTGTGGCTGTAAAAGTGGTAGTACCGATGAAGTGATTTGGAGGTACAGTGTAGGAAAAGGGTGCATCGACACCTTCTCCTGTTCCATAAAGATCTCACACCAAGCGTGGTGGACTTCGAACGACGTCCGCAGCCCAAAAAGGGTCACTGGCTAAAGGGTTTTGAGAAGATCCAGCTGGAATGTTGGTAGGATTGATGACAAAAAATTCTCCAGTGGAATTCAGGTGGAAGATCTATCATTCGTATCCCTCTGGAATGCGATAAGCTTTTGGAGATTCTGAGACAATTCGAAAATTCTCCAAAGGAATGGGAACTTCTTCCTGGGAAGTTGTGGTATTATGAACCTCGCTCTATTGAGGGGATTCCTCCGTAGAATGAGGGGGTAAAGGGGTATTTCCTTCCATATTTTCTGGAGGGAGTCCTTGTAACCTCCGCGAATGGCGTGGAGGGTCGATGTTGGTGGCAAAGAGTCGGCGAAAGAAATCTATGGCCAACTAACGAAAAGAAACGACACACGCTAAAAAAATCTAAGAATCACAACCAAGCAAACAGGACCTTCTTTTGATGATCGTACTAGTTGGTGATGAAATCCAATGTCGTGTGATCAAGTCCAGAAGGGGCGGGGATAGGGCGAAATAGTTACAATGGCAACCTGCTTAACGGACTTATGCCTTGGTGCAAGCTTCCATGCAGTAATTGTGGATTTACCCTCCAAGGAGCCCAAGTGAGTTTGACCAATGTCTGCTCTAGGTACAGTGAGACTTCCCGTCACCGTCACCTTGTGTAAGACCCTAAAGATTATGGCCACTAAGGTTACCAATTCGCAGTCAGCCTCTGGGCAGGAACAGTCGACAGTCCGATCCGAACGTACAGGCAGGGTATCAAGCCCGAAATCAACTAAAAGGCTTCCACGCAGTAATTGTGGATTTACCTCAAAGTGATCCCCATAATACGATCCGACCACCACAATCAGTTAAACCACGGAGGGTTAGTCCCCGTAGCTCACCCGAATGCGACCTCATGCGTAACCCCTGTGTGAGAGGGGGATCCCAGGCAGACTTATACAATAACTGGATTTATTCTCCCTAACTCAGGATGCTACTGTTTGTTTTAGAAACTTTGGAGAGTTATTCTCACATCCCTAATCCAAAGTACTAAGCCTATTCTACTGTTGGTGGAGGATCCTAGAAAAGAAAAATTTCTAGATAACTTTTTAATTAACGTTGATTTTTATGGTTGTTCTTTATGCAAAGGGGTGCATGGAAGTGAAACAAATGGAATTATGACTCAGACCCAAAGAATGCATCAAATATGATAAGCAGTCATTTCCTTTTGATGAATATCTATCTAAGGGAGAGAGAAAGTTCTTTCACTAATCAAGCACAAATAATGAATGCCCTCAAACGATTTTTTTCTCGATCAAATCCTGATGTAATGAAAAAACTTTTAAATGCCTTCTAATATGCACAATCAATCATAAAGATGTCTTTTTATTGTTTGCATATGAATGATGCTTAATACGACACAATGATCATTTTGCTAATTATCTTTCTTGTATGAATGAAAATCCAACTAGCACAAGCAAAAGTCACACAAACAATACACCCTTTCGTAGAAATCGAAACGAAAAAGCAAAAGAAAAGAAACAATCAAAGAGAAAAAAAAAAACTTTACGCCCAAAAGAAAAAGTTGAAGAACAAATGATCTTGACTGAAATCAAGATGAAGAGGTCTGTAGGCCTTTGATGACCTTCACCATGGTTTTTACTCAACTGATGAGGAGAGAAAAACAATGCATGGGTTTCAAGCTTCACTCAACAGGAAAAAACTCAATGAAAATATTGAATAAGGCTACAAGATCCAACTAAAAAGATGTTTGTTCTTCAAAAGATAGATGTCAAAGCTGAAAGGGAAGAAACATTGACTCACAAGGCCACCCAGCAGAGGAGACAGAGGCAAAAACTCAAAAAATCAATTCTGGACGGTTTTTGGAGCCAAAGAGGGCTGGCACTCTGTTGCCAAAGGCAAGAAGCATTATAGCACTCTGTGCAAATCTATGGAGGAGCGCTGGTGCTCTGTTAACACTAGGACAGGGGTGCCAGGGTCTAAAACTCCAAAAAATGTCAAAAAATTCCAAAAATTGAAATTCAAATTTGACAATTATATTGAGTATGATGAGGTAAGGAGCCAATCAGCTCATGAAACTAAACAAAAGAGGAGTGAACCAGGTATAAAACAATCAAGGGATAGAACAAGGTCAATGAGGAGAAAAATCCAAACAAGAAGTTTCGATTTGAGGATATCTCCCCAGCGGAGTCGCCGGTTTCTATTGTAGGAAAATCTCCTTGCGGATAGGTAGATCGCCTCTAAGAGCTTGACCCTAACTCTAGACAGAAAATTCTTAACATGGACACTGACTTCCTTTCAAATCTATATAAACTAATACATGAGAAGGAAGGATGACATACATACCTTTTACCGACGCTTGTCCCTGCATGCTCCGAGTTGCGCTCCAATCCTTTGCTCCTCGTTGAGTTCTGTGGACAAAACAAGATACGACCGCTTCCTACTGTATTGATATTAGCTTGCAAATAGATCTATCAATGAATGATAAGTTCATGTGACATTAGACACAAACTAGAAAGAAACAGGCCAAGCGTGTCATATTGATGAGAATAACGACAACAATACTTACAATCGTAGATGCGAATGTGACAGCTTCGTCAAGTCCTCTTCGTCTAACCCTTGCCCGAAAGATCCATGACCTGGATAACAACAGCTTCACTGATCACTCTCCTTTGGCTGACTGTGATTTTCCTCCAAGATCATAAGTTTCATATCTTTAATTCTTCCCCCCTTTCCACCATCACAGAGCCTGTTTATATAGGTTAAAAGGAGCTTAATCTCTTGAGTTATCTTTAGAACAAGTTGGGAACCTTCTCCTTAGATCAAGGATCTTTTGATGAAACCAAGAATTTGAGCACAACTGCCTCCTAATCGCGAAAGATCCTTCCCTTATTCTTCTCAACAGGCCAACTACTGCCTCATATTAGGCAACGCTCCCTTAGAAGGGGCATCAGAGCGCTGTAGCACTCCCTGGTAAGCTTTAGGGGAGCACCAGTGCTTTCAAGATGAGAAGCGCTCCTTCAGAGGGGGTTGGGGAGTGTTATAATGCTCCCTGAAGCCTTGTAGGGGAGCGCCAACGCTTCTAGGGCTGAAATAGGGGAGCCCTCCTCCTCGAAACCTTTGTTTCAGGGTTCCCTTCAGGTTTCAAGAGTTATTTGACTTCAGTAACCAGTTCTCCTTCTTCAAATCAAGTATATGAGATGTTATAAGTGTTTCCTTAATGTCGTTGACATGGCAGTATGCCTGAACATCATTTGCGACACTTACGACCAACTTGCGACACTTGCGAAAGTTGTAAGGGAGATGCGACACTTATAAAAATTGAGAGGGACATGCGACACTTATCCAGCTGAGTAATTTTTCCATGTAAAAGTGTGATTGCCCCCTGATGGAGAAGCAAGGGGAGCAGTGATAGGAGATGGTGAGGGTTCACTTGAAATGAACCATATATTGAAGTACTGAGGGGTACCCGTGGTGGTTGGGTGGAGAGTCTCCGTAGGGGAATGAGTAGGAGAGTTTGGGGGATTGTAGGATAAATCCTCAGAGACGTCGTTTAAGAACCATGGAGGCATTGGGAGTGCCTCGGGCTCAGGAGAAATGACATGAATATCCTCAAGTGATGGGGTAATGTCAAGTATCACCTCTGCAGGTTGGTGAAGCAGGGCCAATTGACGTCGCCTGTATGCAAGGATCATAGGAAACTGGTATGTAAAATGAGCTAGTGAATCACAGAGAGAGCAAGGGCATCTCATACATTCATTGACTGAAGTAGTGACATAGCGAATGTCAGTGATATTTTTTGAAGAGGACGTAGTAGGGCGGAGGTTGTTCTGGAAGTTCTGGCACATGACAGCCAATGTCTGCCGAAAGCGTGGCAGTGCTGGGCAATGATGAGTGTAATGGTCATACTCTGAACAGATAGCGCAAGCGTATTTGGTCCTCAACCCTTTACTAATGGAAGGATTGGTGGTATTAGCAGTAGTGACGGGTGTTGTGGAAGTTTGATTGGGAGGGATCAAATTCCGTAATTCAGGTAGGGATGGACAATTGTTAGTTTGGTGGCCCTCTTTCTCACATAATGCGCAAGGTGGTGGGATTCATGGAGGAAGTGGAGCCGTGGGCTCTTTCTTCTTTCTCCCTCCCCCAGTTGTAGCAGGGGGGGTAGTGAGTAGGGGGTTGGTTGGGGTAAGGAAAAGGATTGTCATGGGAAGTCCTTCCTGTGGGGGAAGGGATGGTCGAGGGACCATCTCTGGTGGGTGTAGATACCAAACGGGAATGGCTAACACCATATTCAGTAGTGTGAGTGTTGCGGCTACCTGAAAAGATTCGATACCTGGTGGAGGGTAAAAGAAGGGAATTTGGGTTAGGGGTTGGGGGACTATCTTCCAAACTGGACTAGGCCCTTGAGGGGATGTGGACTCATGGACTGTTGAGGTCGATGAGTGCGTAGGAGGCTCCGATGGAGGTGGTTCTGTGAATATTGAGACGTCAGGAATGACTGAAGCCTCCTTAGGAGGAAGAGCATCCTTCGTGTGAGTTCCGTTAGATGAGATGACCCATAATTGATTAATAGGATGAAGGAGTGGTGGTGCTCCATGGTACGTCCCTAAAAAGGATGGATCTTTGAAAATCCCAGGACCCATTTCTATGAGTGGATATGCATCTTGGTTGGTGTGGATGAGAGGAAGAATGTTATCGAGGTTGGCAGATGGGTTTGGCTCATAATGTGAGACTTGGTCGATGGTCAAGATCTTCCCATTGTGGGGGAACATCATGGTCCGAAAGACGGAAGATGCCACTACCTTCATAGCGTACATGTAGCTATGACCGAACAGGATATTATAATCGAGCGGGGCGTCGATAGCTTCGATATCAATGAGGATAGTCTTGCCCCCGAGTTCAACGGGGACATTTTGGAAGAGCCCTTCAGGAGAGGATGGTCGTCTATCATAAGCTCATAATGTGATGGTAGAGGGTATGAGTTCTAGGGAACCAAGTTTCTGCCATACTGTTTTGGACATGATGCATGTAGAAGCACCTTCATCGATGATACATCGATGAACTGTGATGTTCTGTATTTTCACTGGTATTTGAAAAGCGATCAAGGTAGGAAGACGAGGTTCTTCACTATCAAGATCAAAGGTGATGAGTCAAGTATCTACAGGGTCGACTACCCCCAAGGTGGAAAGTAGAGATTTCCACTGTGTAGGACAAGTCTGGAGGACTTCCAAGACTGACATGGCAGTCGGGGATTGTGCTAAGTCATCTACCAAGCTATAGTTATGAGCTACCCTAGCCTGCGGGTTGTGAACATTCCTGTGCAAAGGGATGTGAGGGATGCGTAGTGGTGGTTCGGTGGAAGGGCGAGGGATCATCAACGGGGGTCCCTTTGGTGTAGGGTTTGTCTCTGGAGATATGGGAGTAGACTCAGCGGGTGTATGATACTGACGATTACGCGTTTGCAGAAGGATTTCTTCCTCACTGGTGAGGAGAATTGTACGCTCTGCTGGTTGGTTGGGGTTGTGGTATTGTCCCACCTGAGGTGGGGGATGCTGTGTGTCCTGTTGGGTGTTTATCACACCTTGATGTGGAATAGGATTTTCTAGCACGGTGGGAGGGGGTTGCTGCACGTATTGTTGTGGTGCCTGCTGAGGGGCGGTTTGTGCAGGAGAATGGGGAAGACTACCAAAATCTTTCAATCATTTGAAATCAGCAATCTGGGGGCAATGGTGAGTGTAATGGCTGAACTCACCACAAAGGGCACAAGGGAAGATGGTTTTGACATTATTTATCCCTTGGCGTTTGTTATTATTTCCCCCTTGGGGGTTTTGGTTCCCCTGGTTTTGGTTGCCCCCAGGTGGTTGGTGCTGTGGGGGTTGATTCCCGCCTTGACTAGGGTTGTTGTTATTCCTGTTCCATCCTTTCTTTTTGGTATTGTTCGATGGATGATTTGGGTTGGCTGTATTCAACTGTTCAAAATTTTGGTATTGTTGAGCAGCAGAAGGTTGAACGAAATTTACCCCTGCATGTGGATGTGGGGGAGCCATGGGTTGTGGAGGACCAGGAAATGGGAAGTATGGGTTTTGTGGTGGTACCATTCCATAAGGTACATAGGAAGGTGTAGTGATTTCACTAGTACTATAAGCTGATGTTGAGGGAGTACCACTATTTGTGGGAATAGATGGATGTATGGGAGGTGCCGGTGGTGGTCCACTGATGGGTGGAGGTATAGCAATAGGGTATGGCTGTTCATAAGGGGGTGGGGGGTAATAAGGAGTGCCCCCATATGCCGACAGGTATTGAGGTGTTCCATACATCGGTGGTGGTTGGGGTTGTGGACCATGGTGCGTGGTTGCACCGATTAGTCTGTCTGCTGAGTGAGACATCCCTGGTTTGTCTTGGCCAAATGGCACAGGTTTTGGAAGATCAGGAAGTACCGTGTATAAGTATCCTAACTATGCATAGATGAGGTCATATTGTTGGGCCTTACTGATGGATTCCTCTTCGGATTGAGGGAAGGTGGAAGCTACATCCTTTCCAAGGAGAGAGACAAGTGATCTAAGAAACCAGTCGAGACATTGTTGCTTGGTGGTTTCTGCTTTACACAAACTATGTCGCCTACGCCACTCATGAATGTGATCAACGATGTGGGTGGCTGAGGTTTGTTTGAAGTTAGACAGTAGTTCTAGACCATTGTCATGGTGGATGGGTAATTGGAAGAAGGTCAAGAATGCTTTGGCCAATGACTCAAAGGTCGCGTGGGACCCTGATTTTTCTTCGACATACCATTTGGCCGAGGGGCCAGTGAGTGTGCATTGAAATAATTGCAGTCTGATGGAATCATCCATAATGCTATTGGAAGAGCACCATAGATGAAAGGTCATGACATGGTTGGCAGGGCCATCCCCTGCCTTTCCTTCAAACTTTGGTATATCTGAAGGAAGTTTTGTTGGCATTGCAGGCCATGTGGCGTCATGCAATATAGGATCATTGGTGAGTTTGGTGAGATCCGGTATGTTGAGAGAGGCCAAATATGGCATCTGTAGTGGGGTGGGAGGGTTAGCTCCAACCATAGTGTGTTGTGAACCTGACCCTTTATGGGGACTAGGTGGGTTGGTGCTCCCTCCTTGAGAGGAAGTGGGTCCCCCGCTTCCGTGTAAAGGAGAGCGAGTGAACAGATGACCTTGGGAAGTTGACCCAAGTAATGTAGAACCAAGAAAAGATGATCCTAAGATAGTAGCACTCACAGGAGTGTGTGAAGGAGGTGCCAATGAGTGGGAACGACCAGATACTCCCCTTAGGATAGGAGGGAGATTGAGCAAGCGCCGTGAACGACGGGGGTTCTGTGGTTCCCCTATGATGTCAGACTAACTGTGTGAATGTGTGCAACAAATGGTGAGAGAAATATAGAAACAAGAACCTTTGTGTTTAAATGTTTACACAATATATATATCCAAATCAAATTGTAATCAGATGGGCATCATACATAAAATGAGAAAGAAGCATATATATGGGTAAGTGGGTTTTATCCGCGTGGGGGAATCAAAATAAAGCAAATTCTTGTGTCCTAGAAGACATAACGTCCTTCCTCTCAAATAGCACTGGACCTTCCAATAGTTCTCAATAGTGGGGTCTGAAGTCACTGGAAGAGAGACTAGTGAAGGATGAAACAA
>CBVK0101650751.1:0-10117 GCA_900067695.1 Picea abies
TGAGTGGATGAGATCATCTCATCTCATCCCTAATCAATGGTTGAGATCATCTTAAAATAATCTCAACTCAAAACCCACTTTACTTAAGTTTCCATAGTTTCACTTTAGGTATGTCAATTCACCCACATAGTGAACTAATTGTCATTTTAGGCTAAA
The DNA here is from genome assembly GCA_900067695.1 of Picea abies. Lineage (NCBI taxonomy): Eukaryota > Viridiplantae > Streptophyta > Pinopsida > Pinales > Pinaceae > Picea > Picea abies. Next base: position 157 of record CBVK0101650751.1, read on the forward strand.
ATGACCAAATTTCACTTTTGACTTAAATATTGTAAGTCTAAGTGAAATTAGAAATAAGGTACATGGTACACGGTACAAAGTACTTCCCGCATCTGTTTAGAAGCTCACAAACATAAGGGGACAACTTTCCAAGGTACCCAAATTTCAACACTAACCCCTATGAACCCCAACCCTACAATGTCTAATTATTATAACATTTAACCACTCTGGCCCCAACCCTTATAACCTAATATCTATAACCCATAACCCTTGGAATTACCAACACATTTCCCACATATTAAAATTACTAATACATATTCCTTCTAACCATTATAGTTGTTATCACATAATTCTTATAAATCCTAAAATCCATAATACATATAACATTGTTATCACATAATTCTTATAAATCCTAAAATCCATAATACATATAACACTTAAGCTTTATAACACCCATCTCCTAACCATTATAATTCCTTATACATTTAAGGTATAACCCTTATAAACAATGGTTATTATAATTAATTCCTATAACATGTATAATCATTATCAAATGTAAATCTTATTAAACCTAACCTTCATAGAAACTAGTGCTTAATAGTTAATATTTTATCCCTATACTACAAAACAACCAACTTTTATAAATAATCATTTATATAATCCCTAATCCTTACAAACTCTCACCAATAGAAACCCCAACCTTTATAACAATTATCCCCTACACCTTATCTAGTACACCTTAACTTGTATAAATACTAAGACATAATCCCTACAATTCCTAACTACTAACGCCTTCAACCCATAAACTCTATAACCCTTGTAATTTGTAAACAATATGACCCCTATCATATTTAACCCTTATAAAACATTTTATTCTTAACCCTTATTAATCCTTTCACCATTAACACCTAATTCTTACAAACTATAACCCCATGAACCTTAATGTTAACATTTTTTATTTATAATCTTAGTTACAACTATTCTATAAGAACTTTAACACCCCCAACCATATGATACATAACTCATATAAGTATTTTCCACTACAACTCTTAACCACTAATTATCATAACATCCCATCCTCTTATAACTAACGCCTTCAACCCATAAACTCTATAACCCTTGTAATTTGTAAACATTATGACCCCTATCATATTTAACCCTTATAAAACACTTTATCCTTAACCCTTATTAATCCTTTCACCATTAACACCTAAGTCTGACAAACTGTAACCTCATGAAACTTAATGTTAACATTTTTTATTTATAATCTTAGTTACAACTATTCTATATGAACTTTAACACCCCCAACCATATGATACATAACTCATATAAGTATTTTCCACTACAACTCTTAACCACTAATTATCATAACATCCCATCGTCTTATAACGGCAATACATTATAAACATTGTATCACCTATCACCCATAATCCCTATCCCTTCAATACATTATAAACATTGTATCACCTATCACCCATAATCCCTATCCCTTTTTCCAAAAACCTAACCCATATACCCATCAAGACTTAACATATAAATATTACCCCCTATAACAACTTAACAAAGGACATATATCCCCTATAACCCATACATTGTATAAATCATAAACCTTTTCATACTTAACTTTTCTAATATCTGTAACGCATATAAACCCAAATCTATATAACAACAACTCTTATAACCCTAAACCTTTATCACCTGGTCACTTACAACTAACCTTTGTAATGCAAATCACCACTATACCCTATTACCCCAATCCTCATAACACTTGACCCTCAAAAGTTATATTTAAATCCTATAAATAAAAACTCCTAAATCTTATAATTCTTAATCCATATAATACGTAATCATTATAACCCCTATCCTATATAATCCCCAAACCTTACAACACTTAAACCCTTCTCCCATATTTATAATTCCTATCCAATAATTCATACAACCTCTAATTCCTAATAACTATAACATGTAGACCATATAACACGCATAAATGATGAACATTATAACTAATTTCACGCTTAACCATTCCCCTTATTAGAACCTAACCCTTATAATGTATAACCCCTTTAACCCTTAGGTCTCATCACCTTTTAGCACCTAACTCTTATAACATATAACCCCAAGAAACATTAACATTCACCTACATAGTTTCTAATACTATTTTCAACTATCCCATATAACCCTTAAAAAAATATAACCTCATCATCTATAACCATATAATACAAGTTCATATATATTTACATTCTATAAATTTTATCCACTAACCCCCATAACCTCTAATTCATATAACCCCGTACTCTTATTACCTAAATAATCCATAAACATTATTTCACCTATCACATGTAACTTCTAAGTCCTATAACCCCAAATCTAACCCATATCATGCTTACTGTCTAAATAATATAGACCCTAACATCTAACTCTTATAATACATAACATCCAAACCCTAACCCTTATAAATATTGATCCTTACAAAAAAGAGCTTCAATAATGTTTGTAACTCATATATCCCTAAAATTTTATAACGCCACCATGTATAACCCCTTGCTTGTATCACCTATAATCCCTATTAAGAACCAAATATCAATATAGCATAGAAAAACCTCTGAATAAGTACTAAATGCCTTGAAAAAGAGAGAATTTCATATAATAAGCCTCTTCAAGGGGGAAACATCCTTATACACCACATAAATGTCCAAGTACAAGATGATTCCAAATGAAAATGTCTACTGGTATATATAGGAGACTAGGAGGTATAATTACAACTAATGGACCCAAGCCGACATAAATAAAATAACATTACTAATGTAATATTTCACAATTAAGACTATTTAGGGCTTAACATGCCCCTCCCCTTCAATCAAGTTGTATCATTGTAACATTATCAAGCATTCAGGAGAAGAGAAGAGCAAGCAGAGAATGTTGTATGAAGAACACCCAAGTACAGGCATTTGAATTAATAGAAGGAAGCTTTGATTCAGGTCCATGGTTTGTGTTGTTTCTCTGTGTATATTGTTGATATGCTCATGAATGTTTGCTTCTCATCATACATTTTCTTTTATATGTTGTGTATGTGATTTCATGTTTCAAATTGAAGTCTGAAGAGGAGATGGAATGAGTTTCAATTGTTTCTCTATCTGAGACAAGAGATTCCTGCAAAGTGTGCAGTTGAATTCATCCACAAGGAGTGCATTGATGAAGGCTCAATAGTTTAACTCTTGTTCTCATTCACCCAGAAGTGGAAGTGAGTTGTTGAAGCTGTGCAAGGAGTGTGCAGGCTAAAGAAGAAGTCTCAGTTGTGAATCTGAGTAAAGTAAGTCTAAGACTGCTGCTACAAAAAGTGCGCATAGTCGGAAGGATCTAACACTTGAGAAGTAGTTGAACATCGAGCACAAGGAGTGCATGCAAGTTACTCTTAAAGAATTAGAGTGGAAAATCTCAGGAGGTATAGCACCTTCTTGGTATAGTTGAAAGAGAGCCCAGGAGTTTTGGGTCGAGGAAGGTTCAAGCAAGAGATGCAAGTGCAAGTGTCCAAGGATAAATTCTAAGAAAGGAGCTTTAGTCTTCTGAAGGAATCCTCAAGTAGGATGAATTGATGGTCAGGATTCGTAGAAGAAAGCATTGAAATCCTGTCAGTCGTTAGGTCTCGAGGAGATGCGCACGGTTTAAGCCTTAGCGTGCAAGAAAGGAGCCAGGGGCTCATCGGGGTTCAGTTCATCGTGGAATCAGAGTTTCCAGAGGCATAAACTCCCACAGGAAGGAATCACGAACCGTGATTTCCTGAGAGAATCAGAGCCATTGATATCTGCAGGGACATGTGTCGAGGAGCTAGGGAGCCATCGGGGTTCAATCCATCGGAGATTCGAGGTTTCCCGTGGCAAGGAATTTGTGCAGATTGAAATCGCAATTTAGCAATACCCGATAGAGTGTCGAAGAGGTGGTGACGTGGAGTAGAGGACTCACACATGCATCTAGAGTGTCGAAGAGGTGGTGACGTGGAGTAGAGGACTCACACATGCATCGGAGTTCGGCATTTCGGGATTCACAGTGATGAGAGACTCATGATAGGATGAGTCACGAAGTTTCAAAATGTGACGGTCCCACAACCATAGCGTGAAGTGGAGGACAGGTGGCATCGGAGATTGGAGGATCGAGGATCCTGGGGGTGTAAGTTTTACGCTCAGTTTCACGAAGTCCGAAACTCTGATAGGGGGAACGGAAGGTGGTCCCGTGGACCAACAGGTCACATGTGAGAAAGGTTATCCGGAGGGAGCTAAGATGCATGGAGGTACTATCAGAGATCGGGAGTTTTATTTGAACTACTTTTTGTTCCATTTATTTTAGCATATCTGGCCCGAGTGTAACTCTTTCTATTGGGTTACTCAAACTGATTCAAATATTGCATTGTCTACCATATAGGGCCTCAAAAGGACTCATCTTCAATGATTCTTGATAGCCATTGTTATAATAAAAATATACTAGTGGTAGGTAGTCTTCCCACTTCATGGGTTGATGCATCACATGCATCCTTAGCATGTCGTCTAACAATTGCCTTACCCTTTCTGTCTTCTCATCAATTTGATGGTGATAGGTTGTACTAAATAATAATTTAGTTTCAATATCAACAAACAGAGATCTCCAAAAATTTGAAGCAAATTTTGTATCTCTGTCCGATATGATTTATTTAGTCATTCCATGCAGTATAAATATTTCTTTTATGAAAATACTGGCAATATCTATTTCCTTTCAAGTTGAATTGACGGGAATAAAGTGAGCAACATTGCTCAGTTTTCCACAACTACCATAATGGTGTCATTTTTCTTGGTTGATTTTGGTAACCCTGTGATGAAATCCATGGAAATGGTTTCTTATTTCCATTTTGAAATTGTTAGGGGCTGCGACAACCCTGCTGGTTACTGGTGCTCTTCCTTAATTTGTTGACATTCTAGACATTTATCCAAGTAATCAACTATGACATTTTTCAGTCCAGGAAAATAAAATAGTTTCTTAGTGGATATGATCATTTTTCGATAACTAGGATGACTAATATATGATCTTTTATGTAGTTCATCCATTATGAACCTCTTAAAGTCATCACAATTTGGAATATACAACTTACGTGTGTAAGTTAGCATACCATCATTCAGTAATTGATAGTCTTCATACTTTATTCATGTGGACTCTTTATGTAGGTATAATTTTATAGTCTTGAAAAATGCATCTATTTCTTGTGCACTTTTGACTCTCTCCTTTATGTCTGATTCATAGATTCTTATAGCTATCAAGTGAATCAACTTCATACTTATACTAAGGGAATAAACCACCCTATTTTCTTTTCCTTTAATATGTTTGATTTAAAAATCAAACTCACTAGGGAGATCCATCCACCTAGATTTTCTAGCATTGCATTTTGGTTGATCAAATAAATAGCTCAACCTACTATGGTCTGTCATAAGCACAAATATTATATGTAGGAGGTAAATCCTCCACATTTTTAAGGCATGTACTATGGCATCCAATTCCAAATCGTGGGTCACATAATTGATTTTTTCTCATTCAATTTTTTGGATTCGTAGCAAATCACATGTCCTTCTTGCATAAGGAATTCTTCAATCCCTTCCTTGGAGGCATATGCACACACAATTAAGTACTTATTTGGGTCTGCAATCTTCAAGAAAGGGGCATTGGTTAGAATTTATTTCAGCAGTTGGAATATTTCTTCACATTCTGATGTCCACATGAATTGAACTCCCTTTCTTTGAAGGGAGGTGATTGGGCATCCAATCTTGGAAAATCCCTTTACGAACCTTCTATAGTATCCTGATAGGAACATAAAGAATATGATATTAGATACATATTTTTGGGTATTCAAATGCATAATTGATTTTATCTTGTCAGGATCAACTACCACTCCTTCAAAAATAACATGGCCTAAGTAATGGACTTGTTTTTGGAAAAAATTGCACTTACTAAACTTAGCATAGAGTTGATGTTCTCTTAGCACTTGAAGAACTAACTTGAGATGTTCTTCATTCTCTTCTATATTCTTAGAATAGATTAGGATATCATCAATGAAAACCAACACTAATTTGTACAAGAACTTGTTGAGCACACTATCCATTAAGCACATAAAAGTGGTTGGTGCATTGGTAATGTAGGAGCATCGCCAACTCATCAAGGAGCATCGCCCATGACAAACAAGCCATCGTGGAAGACAATGAACAGCTGGAAAAGTCCAGCCGAAACTTTTTGAATTTTCATTCAAGATGATGTGCCAATGTATAAATGATGCATCTATGGAAAGCACCTTTGTATATTGTATCAGACCTCAAGCCATACGCTCTTGTCTGAAGTAGATAGGAGGCATTTAATCTAGTTAATGCAGGTCTGAAGTAGATAGGAGGCATTTAATCTAGTTAATGCAGGTAGGTAAGATTTATTTTTAGATTAGACAATTTTAAGATGGAAGGAGGGAAAACGGATATAGACACCCTCATTGTAACATTGTAACATATCAAGCATTCAAGAGAAGAGAAGAGCAAGTAGAGAATATTGTATGAAGAAAACCCATGTACAAGAATTTGAATTAATAGAAGGAAGCTTTGATTCAGGCCCATGGGTTGTGTTGTTTTCTCTGTGTATTGTTGATGTGCTCATGGATGTTTGCTTTCTGGTTATGCATTTTCTTTGTATATGTTGTGCATGTGATTCCATGTTTCAAATCGAAGTCTGAAAGGAAGAGAGAATGAGTTTCAATTGTTTCTCTATCTGAGCCAGGAGATTCCTGCAAAGTGTACAGTTGAATTCATCGACAACGAGTGCGTTGATGAAGGATCAGTAGGTTAACTCTTGTTCTCATTTACCCAGGAGTGGAAGTGAGTTTTTTAGGCCATGCAAGGAGTGCGCAGGCTGAAGGTGAAGTCTCAGTTGTTAATCTAAGCAAGGAATCAAAGACTGCTACTACAGGAGTGCGTGGAGTCGGAAGGATTCAACACTTGAGAAGTTGTTGAACGTCGAGCACGAGGAGTGCACACAAGTTTTTCTGAAAGAATCAGAGTGGAAAATCTCAGGAGGTATAGCACCTTCTTGGTATAGTTGAAAGAGAGCCAGGAGTTTTGGGTTGAGGAAGGTTCGAGCAAGAGATGCAAGTGCAAGTGTCCGAGGATAAATTATGAGAAAGGACCTTTAGTCTTCTGAAGGAATCCTCAAGTAGGAGGAATCGACGGTCAGGATTTGCAGAAGAAAGTAGTGAAATCCCGTCAGTCGTTAGGTCTCAAGGAGATGCGCACGATTTAAGCCTTAGCATGCAGGAAAGGAGCCAGGGGCTCATCGGGGTTTGGTTCATCATGGAATCAGAGTTTACATAGGCGTAACTCTCACAGGAAGGAATCGTGAACCGCGATTTCCCGAGAGAATCAGAGTCATTGATCTCGATAGGGACACATGTCGAGGAGCCAGGGAGCCATCGGGGTTCAACCCATCGAAGATTCGGGGTTTCCCGTGACAAGGAATTTGTGTAGATTGAAATCACAATTTAGCGATACCTGATAGAGTGTCGAAGAGGTGGTGACGTGGAGTAGAGGACTCACACATGCATCAGAGTTCGGCATTTCGGGATTCACAGTGACAAGAGGCTCACGACAGGAGGAGTTGCAAAATTCTGAAATGCGACAGTCCCACAGCCATAGCGTTGAAGTGGAGGACAGGTGCCATCGGAGATAAAAGGATTGGGGATCCGAAGTCCGAAACTCCGATGGGGGGAATGGACGATGGTCTCGGGGACCAATAGGTCACATGTGAGAAAGGTTAGCTGGAGGGAGCTAAGGTGCGCGGAGGTACTATCAAAGATCGAGAGTCGGGGATTCATGGGAGCAGTGATTCACGACCTTGTAAAGGTCGATTTCTCGATAGGGTGATATTCCCGACAGAGGTAAGGAATACGTGGGTAAACATTATATCAGGGTTTGGGAATTGTGAGGCCCGAGTGTAGGACTCGCAATCATGTGAGTTCTGATTTCCTTATAGGATAAAGGGAGGTCATCAGGGAAGCATCCTGTGGGTGCAGAAAAGTCCTGATAAGGGAATTGAGGAGCGGTTCATCTCTTCAGACCTAGTGAAAAGAAGGTCCTAGTAGGAGCAGACGTGTCTGGTGGCACGTGCTGCATCAGAGTGGTATCAGAGCGGGTTTCTTGTCTGTATATTTTAGGCAAGAGGAGTGGGGAAGGAAAGCACTCTGATACACGCGTCAAAGTGGTATCAGAGCGAGAAAATTTCTCTATTTTCTATAGCAGAGAAGAGATAAAATTTCACCATGCTTCCAAGGACAGAAAGATAATCACCCGATCCATAGGATAGGGGAAACTAGAGAGGAAGTGGGAGACAAGCACAGAATCCAGAAATGGAGAGGCAGATACGTGATCTCAGAGTGAGATTAGAAGATATGGAAGCAGCGCAGAGACACACAACTAGTGTTGGAGATCTGAGTGACTCCGAACGCAAAGTTGAAGCTGAACAACAAGGAGAAGTTGTAGCTGAAGATGCAGCCAATGAGCAATTAATTAAAGCTATCGCCCGGATGATTTCGAAGACAAAGATGGACATTCCAACTTATGAAAGAAATATGGATGCAGAAGAGCTTCTAGACTGGATTAGATCTCTTGACACTTACTTCGATTACAAGGATATCAAAGAAGATAAGAAGGTTAGGCATGCTGTCACAAAATTAAAGGGACACACAGCATTATGGTGGGACGATCTTCAAGAAGATAGACATTCCAAAGGCAAGAAAAAGATCAAAAGCTGGATCGAATGATTGCAAAGATGAAGGAAAAGTTCATCCCAAGGGATTATCAAATCTCTTCAAGAAGATAGACATTCCAAAGGCAAGAAAAAGATCAAAAGCTGGATCGAATGATTGCAAAGATGAAGGAAAAGTTCATCCCAAGGGATTATCAAATCACACTGTTCAGGAAAATGTAGAACCTAAGACAGAAGTTGATGACAGTAAAGGAGTATACTGAGGAGTTTTACAAGCTCAATATCAGAGCAGGTCATCGGGAGAGTGATGATGAAAATTTTTCCAGATATATGAATGGCTTAAGATACGATATCCGGGATGAGATGAGTATGACAACCATCAGAACGGTGGAGGATTATTATCAGATGGCTCTGAAAGCTGAAGAAAAGATGAGCCGTAAGCAAAGTCAGAGAGGGTGAGGCAGAAGTCAGCCCAGAGGCAAGGCAGTTGCCCAGGAGAAATACCAGAAGCCTAAAAATTACTCTATTCAGGAGGATGCAGAACCTGAGACAGAAGCTGATGACAGTGAAAGAATAGACTGAAGAATTCTATCGACTAAACATCAGAGCAGGTCATCAGGAGAGTGATGATGAGAAGGTTTCCAGATATCTGAATGGTCTGAGATATTACATTCAAGATGAATTAATCATGGTTACCATCAGGACGGTGGAGGATGCTTATCAGATGGCTCTGAAAGCTGAAGAGAAGCTGAGCCATAAGCAAGGTCAGTGAGGGTGAGGCAGAAGTCAGCCCAGAGGCAAGGCAGTTTCCCAGGATAAATATCAGAAGCCCAAGGAGGAATGGAAGAAACCTTAGGGTAATATTGAGAGAGGTGGAACCTCACAGCGAGGACAACAATATGTTGAACAGAGAGGACAACATACAGAGCAAAAGGGAGATTATGCTGATGCAAACACTTTTCCTCGTACCATAGGTAGGGGAAGAGGCCGAGGTGGAGTAATCACATGCTTCACATGCTGTCTCTTAGGGCACAATTCATTCGAGTGTCCAGAGAAAAAGAAGGATAGTGGAGAAGCTCACATCACTGAAGCGTAGAGGCATGATGTTGAGAATGAAGACATAGAAGGCGGAAGGTCACTGATGATGCGTAAATTTCTCTTAACACCTGGGAAGGAGGTGGATGACTCAGCTCAAAGGACCAGACTGTTCAGGACAGCTTGCAAAACC
>CBVK0101650896.1:0-18226 GCA_900067695.1 Picea abies
TGGCGTGTGAAGTGGGACCCGTCTCCTGTCACGTCACCCACCGTGTCATGCTTCCCTATTTCCACCTATACTCCACTCAATTGCGTGATAGGGCTCGTTCCTATTGGCCATTTGCTAACCCTATTGGGATTCGTCCCTATTGGCCAGTCGCTAGCCTTGTCGGGGTTCGGTGGTTGCAGAGTCAAACGATTTGACATCTCTGTAGCGCTAAGTAACGAATTATTGAGAGGCACCATGGTTATTTGACCTGTGGTCATGATCCACGATCACATGGGAGCAGAGAGAGAGAGAGAACTAGTTTACGTTAGGCCTCCATAGATATTTCAAGGGCTCTGATTTGGCAGGAAGCAAAAAAAAAAATTATTATGGTAGTGGGTGTGTGACAGATGGGTCGTGGAGACTCTACATTGACTATCATCAATTGAACAAAGCAACAATCAATAATTAATACTCATTGTGAAGGATTGATGATTTGTTAGATCAGATGAAAGGCACGATGGTGTTTTCAAAGATCGTTTTGCAATTAGGATATCACCAATTATGGATCAAGGAGGATGACTTCCCTAAGATTGCCTTTAAGACATGGTTTGGACATTATGATGTTATTGTTTTACCTTCTGGACTGAAAAAATCCCTTGGAGTATTTATGAATTTGATGAATGGGGTGTTTCACGAATACTTGGACAAGTTCATCCAAGTATTCATTGACAATATTTTGAGTTACTCTCGCATTATGGAGGAGCATGATGAGCACTTGTGCTTGGTACTACAGTTTCTACGAGAGAACAAATTGTATGGGAAATTGTTAAATGCTTGTTTTATCCATCGAAGATTCACTACTTAGGGCATATCATCTCCAATGAAGGTATCATTGTGGATCCAGTAAAGGTTGAGGCTATTATGGAATGGCCTGCACCAACGAATTTCTTGGAAGTGTGTAGCTTCATGGATTTATTGGGATACTATTTATGGTTCGTTGAGGGTTTCTCAAAGATAGAAAATCCGATTACGGAAGTAGAAGAAGAAAAAAAAGTTTGTTTGGACCGAGAAATGCGCGGAGGTGATTCAAAGACTCAAGAAGTTGTTGACAATGGCACTGATACTAAAGGTCCCTGACATGGATGCCGACTTATTGGTATGCACTGACACATCCAAGGAAGGCTTAGGCAGAGTCTTGATGCAATACAATTGAGTGATCGCTTACATCTTGAGGAAGTTGAGAAGGCATGAGGGGAACTATGTGATGCATGATTTGGAGTTGTTATCCATTGTATATGCCTTCAGATTTTGGAGACACTACCTTATTATATGGAAATTCAAACTAAAAACAGATCACTGTGGACTACAACACATCTTTATGCAAAGAGACTTGAACACGTGAAAACGACATTGGTCATAATTGCTTAGCGAGTATGATTTTGATATTACTTACATAAAGGGAACATTGAACATAATGGTTGATGCATTGAGTCGAAGATTGTGCATATCTTTGGTGATGCCTCTTCAGATGAATATATGTTAAAATATTCTAACTTTACAATGCGACAATGACTGGTACAAAGAGGTCAAGGATTTTATCAGACAAAACACAATGAAATTAAATTTACACGTGTTATTTTTATGTGTTGGCTTGAAGATTTCATTTCCATAATATTTCTTGCACCTACTTTCCTATGGTATTTGTAATCACCTTCCTCATTGTATTCTGAATTGATTTCTCAAGGTGAACCCAACTCCTTTTGGCAATGACTTCTCTGTGTTTTCTTTATTGATTATTACAAAGAAATTTGTGTTTTTATCTTCTGTCCCTTATCCCTTTAATTATTAGTCTTTGCCTTAGTAGTCGGCCAGGAGCCGAATCGGTGGTCGTCACTTTGGTGTTTAAATACCTATAGACTCAAATTCCCTTCTTTCCTATGCATGGATAATAAGTGAAGGATAAATTTTTCTCCCATTTTCCTCTGCAATTTTCTATTATGATTAATCTATAATCCTTGTGCCTTCTTGTGAATGAGTATCCTTGTGATTTTGATTGATTCATTGTCGAATGAGTGGTCCTTGCGCCTTCTTGTGATGAGTATCCCCATGTTTTTCTTTGATTATCTCTGCACTTTATCTCTGCAATTCCTCGGCATATTACCCAGCAATTGATTGGTATAACCTCTGCGATTTTATTGATAAACCCTAGCACTTTGTTTGGTATCATCTCTGCTATTTTAATGATGAATCCCAGTTCTTGGTTTGGTATTTTGACTACGATTTACATGTACTGACTATGATGTAATAAATTGACATTGTTTTTAATATGTAGTGACTGTCATTGTAATATATAGTGAGTGTGATTTTATATACTGTAACAACATTTTTATTATATATCGATTACAAATTTACCCTAGCAAATGTTACCTCACAGAGAATTCGTTGATACAATTCATACGTTCCTTTTTTTTTTAATGCATTTACCACTGTGATATTATGCTCTGCACTTTTTTTTTGGAATGAATTTTATACTCTGTGTTTGGATGGCGATATTGCTGGTATCGATTTAAATTCTGGGGAGTTTTAAATTCTTTTAAAAAAAATTATTATTACACAGTGACCTCATAGTTACACCATGATTTCACAACCCCTTTTGGAATTTACTGATCATTTTCTCATCCATTGTTTGATTACACACCGATATCTCTTTTGCACAGTAATATGTTTGTTGGTAGCATACTTTTGAAAGTGAATTTAATGGTATAGTGTATAGATCTTGTCAGGAATTACAGAGCATTCACACTGTGATTTATGTGGCATATACACAACGATATATGTATGCAACGATATCTTAATGATATACACCCATGAATGTTATTTTCACAGTGTTTGATAGGATTTAGTGGATAGTGTTTTGACATGGCTGCGTTTGATAAGATATAACAGTCAATAAATTTTTATAATATAATAGACAACAACGTTATAGTATATAATAAACAATGATCTTGCATTTATTGGGTCTGACAACGATCGTGCATACATGGATGGTTGGCAGTAATTTCAATAGATATGGTAACCCTTTATATGATAGGTAATTACATGCCAGTGATATATATATGAATAAATCCTTTATTTAAACAATGATTATAATGGTATTCCTTGTAATTCCTTTATATTGTTAAGTAGAAAATTATGTGACAACGAGTTACACACCAGCGATATATATGATTAACTCTTTTATTTAGACAGAGAATTATAATGTTATTCCTTTTCATTCCCTTTACATTGTTAATTCTTTTTAGTGGATAGCGATTTAATATCAAGGATAGTGTTTTAAATATTTTTTAGAGTAATGCTATTACACATCCATATTTATTTATCAAATAAGTATGGTTATTTACCCAGCGATATCTTTATAATTATTAATAGTTTATCAATAGATTCATTCAAAGACTTGTTAATTTAGACACCAATAATTTAGACAACAATAATATAGACACCAATATCGAATATTTAATAAGCAGTGTAGATCACTTTTTAAATGTTAAGTAGTTCACTTATTTTAATGGACAATGAATATTTGTTGACAAGTGTATTTTGATTTTGTTAAGTGCATATAATAGTTCACATTTATGATAACATTTATGACAATAGTAACAATATAATAGTTCACTCCTTCGCACTTAGACATCTTTCTTAATAGATAATGGTTTATGGTTTGTTGGAGAAGTCATTTAATATCTTGCACAATTTAATTTGAGTGATGTCGTCTGTAACGGCCCCAATCGTTACGACTGCACGGGAAGCAGAAAGTGAAAAAAATTATTTTTTTTTGCAGGAAGGAAAAGATGAAAATAGTTCAACCACACAACCAAACAATGAACACATGCATACAGGTCAATCAACAGACAATAATGACTCAAAAACTAGCACAACGAGCAATTGGGCATCACAAGCGTAAATCAATAGATAAAAACAACTACCCGCCCGAATCAAAAAAACAATGCCTACAAGCTAAGGGCCAACATCCACCATCCCGACACAATGGCCTCGAAGACCAGTAACTAGAACCTTGAAGGTGCACAACCAAGTACATGAAGGTGTACATCCCAAGTGCTAACAACAACTTACAACGATCAACAACACTCCCAATGGAAACATAGACTCTGACTGAGTTATCATTGGCCACTATCCAACAGGACGCGCCATGATCTCATCATCTGGAATGATGTTGTCCCCAGGTGATAGGCATGAGAATAAACATGGAAAAACATAACCTAAATAGACCAAGGACTCAAGAAATTCCGGCACACTAGGAGCTAGAATAACTAACAAGAAGTCTATGCCCACATCCTCAAGCAATAGGTCAACAAGACATAGATGACATCGGTCAAATGAATTGTGCACACTATTAAACAACTCGATCACAACCATATCAATAACTATTATGCAAGTTGTCTGGGGGTGAGGAGTGAACGGTTACAAACAACAATCCTATAACTCAACTTTATAGTTGTCTAAAATGATATCCCAATAATTTGATAAAATCAACATCCTTGTAAGTCAAAAATTTATTATTTCCTTGAATAACAATACCCCTTAAAATCCTCAAGTTGTAATCACTCAAGGGATAATTTAGACAAGGTGATTATGCATTATCTCATCCAATATATAATACTCTGTGCCACACCTTAGATATGGTAGATCTATGTCGCAACTTAGCTTAATATTCATAATATTGCTATGCTACCAATAAAATAAAAATTGCACCAACCATGAATGAAATCACTGCGCTGAATCAGTATATCCATTTAAGCATCAATGTATATCTATTTAATTTTCCCAGGTTAGTATGTAAAACAAAATGAATTCAACAACCCGTTAAACTATAATTGTCTGACAATACATGATAAAGCAATTTCCATCTAAACCCTACCTCTATAAAAAATAATTAGAATTATGTCTATATGAAGGCCATTTGGTTTCCCTTCTGTTTACCTTATCAAATACCTATTGGTATCGTTAAATACACCATCATTTTGTTACATATGTAACTAGCACAGTCACATAATTGTGACTAATTAATGCCGAAAGGCATATTTACTTGTTAAGAATGCAGTGGAGACGTCGTGAAGAACGCAATGGAGATGTCATTGAAGAACGCAGTTGAGCCGTCATTGAGACATCATGAAGAATTCATCTATGAAGATACACTTGACATCATATATTACTACACTCTGCCCAATATGAAACGTGTGGATCGCTGAAACGCCTGAGGAAAACGCAGGGATAGGTGAAGAAATTTGTGGTTAATAATCCAAACATGGTAATGTTAAACGTTAATCATTTAAATGTGGCAATCATATAGTGATAAAGTAATTTCTTAATATGATTAGGTAAATGTTAAAAAGTAAACATAAGTCAAAAATTTATTATTTCCTTGAATAACAATACCCCTTAAAATCCTCAAGTTGTAATCACTCAAGGGATAATTTAGACAAGGTGATTATGCATTATCTCATCCAATATATAATACTCTGTGCCACACCTTAGATATGGTAGATCTATGTCGCAACTTAGCTTAATATTCATAATATTGCTATGCTACCAATAAAATAAAAATTGCACCAACCATGAATGAAATCACTGCGCTGAATCAGTATATCCATTTAAGCATCAATGTATATCTATTTAATTTTCCCAGGTTAGTATGTAAAACAAAATGAATTCAACAACCCGTTAAACTATAATTGTCTGACAATACATGATAAAGCAATTTCCATCTAAACCCTACCTCTATAAAAAATAATTAGAATTATGTCTATATGAAGGCCATTTGGTTTCCCTTCTGTTTACCTTATCAAATACCTATTGGTATCGTTAAATACACCATCATTTTGTTACATATGTAACTAGCACAGTCACATAATTGTGACTAATTAATGCCGAAAGGCATATTTACTTGTTAAGAATGCAGTGGAGACGTCGTGAAGAACGCAATGGAGATGTCATTGAAGAACGCAGTTGAGCCGTCATTGAGACATCATGAAGAATTCATCTATGAAGATACACTTGACATCATATATTACTACACTCTGCCCAATATGAAACGTGTGGATCGCTGAAACGCCTGAGGAAAACGCAGGGATAGGTGAAGAAATTTGTGGTTAATAATCCAAACATGGTAATGTTAAACGTTAATCATTTAAATGTGGCAATCATATAGTGATAAAGTAATTTCTTAATATGATTAAAAGTAAACAGGTTAACGGATGCATTCAAAAATACAAGGAGATTATGAAGAGTGAATCACATTCATTGATTTGGGAGGACGACTAAGAATATTCGAGCATCTTTAATTGTTAGCCATCAGATTAGAATTTTAGATTAAAAGATGATTAATTGTGCCCATTGCCAATAGGTATACACTTTTTGGCGTAATTACACAACAACTACAGTTCGGTCTTATTAAAGGAATCACAGGCAGGGTTACCAAAATAACAAGACGCAGGTAAAAACACTATCAGGTAAGCTATCTTAGAAGATGCAATCAATCAAGGACATATTTAATCAAGGTTTAAGGAAGTTGTCAAGATAATAAAACCACTATGGTAATCAATATAACACCCGGACACTAAAAAATGTACTCCCAGGCACCAAATTCGCGGGTTCCTCACAATCGTGGTTAAGGGAAAGGGGAAACTCGTAGGGTTAAGGTTTCACATTCAAAAACATGTCCCAGGCAAGGAGGATCACATATAAAAGGGGAATGCTAGAGGAGATATCACGGTCACAACCAAATGGAATACCTCACTGTCAAAATCAGAAATCGTGGTCAAGGGTAATTGTAAAGGTAGACCAATAAAGGGTAACACATAGTCAACAACATGCAATTATTGGCTTAGAATTTACACAGTCCACAACTTATCACAATTCAAGAGAATCGTTGGATAGAGGGGATGCTGGTTGAGATATATCGTTGGGTATTTTTCCTTTTTATAAAGAAATTGCAATAACACTATTAAAACAACAAAAAACATTGTGCATGCAATCAAAGAATAACAAATCACTACACATAGAACATCGTTAGAAGGCAGATTGGAAATCATCTCATGAGATCCATATTCTAAATACATCATCTATAGGGGCATAAATACATCGCTGTGTAGGATATCAAGAGCATGATAGCTCTGTGCATACGTTGTAAACTTTAATTCGATTCTATAATATGCAGAATAAAAATCTTCAAAAGAATCGAAATTTAGATGCCAAAATGGATGATACCTCCGGCCATTGTTACTGCTTGAGTTTGATTAATTATTGTAGAAGTTTTCCCAGTTCCGCACTATTTTTTCTTTTTGTATAGCACTTAGAAGCTCTTATCACTCTAATTGATGGTGTAAGACTAAAGGGAATTGATTGAATGAATTAAGCAAGCTTGGGGACCAAAACGAAATCTTTATAGCCAAGCTTCCATCAAGCTTCTGTTGGCTAACTGTTAACTATTCCACATATCTAGGTAGAGAACCGTATGGAGTAATGGACCATTCCATAAGCTCCCAAATGAGAAAATGATTCCAGTTGGTTTCCAAACGAGCTGTGGCAGTTGAGTAACAGTTTGGGTTGGTTTCCAAATGAACTATAAGCGGTTTAAACCGTTAAGGGAGAAATGGTTCAATACACTTAAGGTAGTTCCGGTAGGTTGTTTTTCGAATGAGCTCCGACGGCTCAATACGATTACAGGAGCTTACATTCTCCCACTTGGTCCATACGTCCAATATTAATGTCTCATCTTAAAAACTATAGATAATATGTATTAAGTAATAGATACATGAATCATGGCGATAAGTCCTCTTATGATGAGTATTATCTTCCATGTATTACTATGTATTTATTTATTTTATAATTTATGTGGCAACAATTTCTTAATGAATAAACCTTATGTTTATTCTTGGTCCTACATAGATGAATTCTCTCAAATCAAATTAAGGTGCACATAAATATGAGGAAAACATCACAATAATTAAGAATTTCATTAAAATAACATTGCCCATACAATGAGAAACTACATAATGGAAACAAGTCCCATATTCATTACATGCTCCTTGAATTTAAACTGTGGCATGCCCTTAGTCAAAGGATCAGCGATCATCAACTCAGTGCTGACGTGCTCAATGACCACTTTCTTTTCTTTAACATGTTCCCTTATGGCTAAATACTTAATGTAGATGTGTTTATTTCGACTCCCACTTTTGTTGTTTTTAGCCATAAAAACAACAACTGAATTGTCATAATACATTCTCAATGGCTTGGAGATAGAATCCATAATTTTAAGCCCAGAAATGGAACTCTTAATCCATACACCATGTAAATTAGCCTCAAAATAGGAGACGAACTCGGCTTCCATAGTGGAAGTGGCAATCAAGGTCTGCTTAGCACTCTTCCATGATACAGCTCCACTGGCCATCATAAAAATGTATCATGATGTTGATTTGCGTGAATCAACACATCCAGCAAAGTTAGAATCTGAGTAGCCAATTACTTCCAAATTGTTCGTCCATCTATACATAAGCATGTAGTTTTTGGTTCCTTGAAGGTACCTCATTACTTTCTTTGCAGCTCTCCAGTGGTCTATACCTGGATTACTCTGGTATCGTCCCAACATTCCCACAACAAATGCAATGTCGGGTCTCGTGCAGACCTGAGCATACATTAGGCTTCCAATAGTAGAATCATATGAAATGTTCTTCATTTGTTCCCTTTCAAAATCGTTCTTCGAGCATTGGTTCAAATTGAACCTATCACCCTTCACAATGGGAGCTATACTTGGTGAACAATCCTTCATCCGAAATCTCTCTAAAATTTTATTAATATAGGTTTCCTGAGACAGACCCAAGATGCCTCGAAATCTGTCTCTATGAATCTTAATGCCAATGACATAAGATGCTTCACCCATATCCTTCATATTGAAATTTTTAGAGAGGAATTGTTTCACCTCATACAACAAACCCTTATCATTGGTTGCTAGCAAAATGTCATCCACATATAAAACAAGAAAACAAATTTTATTCCCACTAACTTTCAGGTATATACATTGATCCATAATTTTTTCTACAAAACTGAAAGAAGAAATTACATTATGGAATTTCAAATACCATTGGCGGGATGCTTGTTTTAAACCATATAAGGATTTCTTGAGTTTGCAAACCAATTGCTCACCATCACTAGAGGGGAATCCTTCAAGTTGTTTCCTGTAAACCTCCTCCTCTAGATCTCCATTGAGAAATGTCATTTTCACATCTATTTGTTACAACTCCAAGTTGAAATGGGCTACTAATGCCATAATTACATGCAAGGAATCTTTCTTAGATACAAGAGAGAAAGTCTCCATGTAGTCGATTACTTCTTTCTGAGTGAATCCTTTAGCAACAAGTCTTGCCTTGTATCTCTCAATGTTGCCCAATGAGTCTTTCTTTGTCTTAAAGACCCATTTACATTCAATGGATTTTGCACCATTAGGCAACTCAACAAGATTCTAGTCTTCATTACTCTTTATAGAATTCATCTCTTCCTTCATGGCATCGTACCATAATTCTGATTCTTTGCAACTCATGGCTTGTGAAAAAGACTCAGGATCATTTTCAACTCCAACATTATAGTCAGATTCTTGCAGATACACAACATAATCATCAGGAATTGTTGATCTCTTTGGTCTAGTAGATCTTCTTAATTTTGTACCACCATCTTCTTAAGAAGCATGTGGTTCAACTCGTTGTTCAAAAGTTCTTGGAAACTCTTGAACTACCTGATCTACTAGAATGTCGTCATCAGCTTGTGGAACTTCAACAATTTGTTGTTCGACACCAGTTTGTACTTGAGGGGTGTTGTGAACAATAACCAATCTATCACTTGGGGTGGAAGGTTGATATTCTGAATGATCCTTCTCAAAAACTATGTTCCTGGTTTGATCGCTCCCACTATTCAAGTCGTTTTCAAGAAAATTTTCATTTCTTGATTCCACAATCCTAGTGTGATGAGATGGACAATAAAATTTGTAACCTTTAGAACTTTCAGCATATCCAATGAAATACCCACTAATGGTCCTTGGGTCCAACTTCTTCTCTTGTGGATTATAGATTCTCACTTTAGACATGCATCCCTAAACGCGCATATGTCGCAAACTCGGTTTCCAACCATTCCATAATTCAAATGGAGTTTTAGGAACAACCTTGGTTGGAACTATTTAATATATACACTACCATCTTAAGTGCTTCAATCCACAAGGATTTAGGAAGATTGGAGTTACTAAGCATACTCCTCACCATGTCCAATAATGTTTGGTTTCTTCTTTCTGCTACACCATTCTGGTCGGGTGAACCAAGCATGGTGTATTGGGCAACAATCCCATGCTTTTGAAAAATTTTTGTGAATGGCCCGGGTGCTTGTCCATCTTCTGTGTATCTACCATATTATTCTCCACCTCTATCTGATCTCATGATCTTAATTTTCTTGCTGCATTGTTTCTCTACTTCAGCCTTAAATATTTTAAAGGCATCTAATGCTTCATTCTTATTATGAAGCATGTAGAAATACATATATCATGAGTAATCATCTATAAAAGAGATGAAGTATCTCTGACCATGTGAGTCCATGTCTAAACTACATATATCAGTATGTATGATCTCTGATATGCCCGAACTCCTATTGGCACCTTTCTTTGACTTGTTGGTCTGCTTTCCTTTTATGCAATCCACACAAGTCTCAAAATCAGTAAAATCTAGAGTATTAAGTACCCCTTCATTTACCAATATTTTAATTCTTTCTATGGAGATATGACCTAGTCTTCGGTGCAATAATTTAGAGGAATCATCATTAATAACACATCTTTTAGTGCCAGTGTGAACATGCATTGAATCATAAATGACATTGTTTTGTAAATTAATGCAGTAAATACCATCAGAAAAAATACCATTCCCAACACAATCAGATTTATAAAATAAACTGAAATATATTTCTGAAAAGTTGAAGGAATATCCAAAAGGTACAAGCCTTGAAACTGAAATCAAGTTTCTAGAAAAACTTGGAACATAAAAGGTCTTTTCTAATTCTAAAATGAAACCACTACTTAAAGTTAAATAGCATGTTCTTATAGCTTCCACATGCGAGCCCATCTTGTTTCCTGATAAGATGCTTTTCTCACTTCCCACTGGATTCCTTAGGTTTTGCAAACCCTACAAGGAATTCGAAATGTGAATTGTTGATCCAGAATCAATCCACCAGATGTTAATATTGACATTGACCATATTATATTCATAACAAACGAACGAGATTGTATTACCTTTGTACGCAAGCCATTTCTGAAATTTGGCGCATTCTTTTTTCATGTGTCCCTTCTTTTTACAGAAGAAACACTTGGAATTCTTCTTGATATCAGCTTGGGGAGGTACTTTACCTTTCCCTTTTTTATTGGCTTGAGATTTTCCTTTTCCATGTGTTGCCAACATTGCACTTTCTCCCATTTCCATCACCAGTCGCTCTTCCTCTTGAACACACATGGTCATGAGTTCATTAATTGACCATTTATCCTTATGTGTTTTGTATGAGATTTTGAAGGGTCCATATTGGTGTGGAAGGGTGTTCAAGATGTAGTGCACCAGGAAAGACTCTGATATTTCAACCTCGAGTTTCTTTAGTTGAGACACAGTGTCCCTCATTTGCATGGTGTGCTTGTGCACACCTTTCACACTAGTGAGCCTTAGGGATGATAACTTCATGATTAGGGTGCTTTCTAGTGCCTTGTTTGAAGTGACAAATTGATCATCAATGGCTTTCAGCAAGTCTCGGACCTTTTCACGCTGATCAACGGAACCATGAATACCAACTGAAATTTTAGTCTTAATGAACATCATGCTTAGGCGATTAGATCGCTCCCATCGCTCATAAAGCATGATGTCCGCTATAGTGTTGGTATTAGTGAGTGATTGTGGTTCATATTTCCTAATAGAATAATATATGTCCATCCACCCCAAATGAAGGAGAACTCTCTCCTTCCATACCTTATAGTTATCTCCCTTAAGTTCAGGGATATCACAACGAATTTTAGAGAAATTTACAGGTTGTACAACTGCATAAAATTAAAGATCGCGGGCTTACGTTAAAATTGAGGCCAGCAAAAATAAAATAAAATTTCATGCTTTACCAATGTAAATTCATGCTTAAATTTGAATCTAATGACATAAAAATTGCCTGTGGGCTAAATTTCCAATTCAAGCAGATTCAATTATTCTTTCATAGATTTGAACTTTATGATAAAACTATTAATTCATAATTCCTGTGGGTAAGTTATGAATAATTTAATATTTTATCCTAATTAATTATGTAAATATATTAAAAAATCCTGTGGGATAAAATTTATTATATTTAGTATAATTAATTACAATTTATGTCTAAATATTCCTGATGTGATCCTAATCAATCATAATATATAATATTATTTAATTAGAGATGTTGTGGCTATTCTCTAATCAATTAAAAATTATATGGATCACTAGACATTATTTCTTTTATGCATAAAATTAAGTTGATATGAGAATAATTATAAATTGCATAAATAAAACTACAATATTCATGCATAACATTCAACGATGTATACTCATTCAAAATAACATGTTTTTAATTAGAGGTTAAGAAAGAAATTATTTTAATGACCATAAAAGATCACCCGGATTGCAATTCTAACTATTGTGTGACTTAGAAGAAAAGTCTACAGATGTTATTCTCCTTAGGGAAAAATGTATAGCAAAATAGCCTAAAGATGCACAACAATGCAATGAAACCTCTCTGTATAGAGCACAATAATTTCATTTAAAAGCGTACAACCAAATTATAAAAGAAAGATGCACATAAATGTATGGTTCTACCATCTTAATATGGATAGATGTACAACAATATGCATTAAAGTGTGCAGAGAAAATGCAAGGAAAACCCAATAGGGACGCACCGAGACAGAATAAACCTGTCTTTCTCCAAAACACCAAGGCAGAGATAAAATCTGCTCTGATACGAAATGTAAAATTTAATTCGATTCTATAATATGCGGAATAAAACTCTTAAAAAGAATCGAAATTTATATGCCAAAATGGATCATACCTCCATCCATTGGTGTTGCTTGAGTTTGATTAACTGTTGTAGAAGTTTTCCCAGTTCCACACTAGATTTTCTTTCCATATGGCACTTCCAAGCTCTGCTCACTCTGATTGATCATGTAAGACTGAAGGGAATTGATTGAATGAATTAAGCAAGCTTAGGAACCAAAACAAAATCTTTATACCCAAGCTTCCATCAAGCTTTTGTTAGCTAACTGTTAACTGTTTCACATATCTAGGTAGAGAACCGTATGAAGTAATGGACCATTCCAAAAGCTCCCAAAAAAGAAAATGGTTCCAGTTGGTTTCCAAACAAGTTGTGGCAGTTGAGTAACAGTTCTAGTTGGTTTCCAAATGAACTGTCGGCAGTTTAAACAGTTAAGGGAGTAGCAGTTCAATACAGTTAAGGCAGTTCTGGTAGGTTGGTTTCCAAATGAGCTCCAGCGGTTCAATATGGCTACAGGAGCTTACATACATTAGATAATAATATTACCCCAATACAGAACTATAACCATGTGCATGAAATAAATACACCAAAACAACTATCTCGCTGGTCATAAAACTCTGCCTACCATTTTGGTCCTTTAGCCAGAGGTAACCATAACACCATTTAAGGAAATAACAGTATTTATCACAATATAAAATCTTTTTCTAGGCATCATAATGCTCAATTTTAGTCATGAAAAAGGCGTTGAGTTAAGTCGCAATTGAGTTAATGTAAAATGTAGAAAAACAATCCTGAAGCATGAAAATATCAGAGTAAATCGTCGTAATTTCTATCAAATGCAGGGGGGAAATTCACCAGGGATTTTAAGTCAACAAGAAGAAAAGAAAAACACAAGCCAGAATCATGATAATGTAGGCATAAGGCGCAATTCATATCGCAAAGTCAAAGGATTAAAGCACAGTCCAATGTGGCCATGGGTACGTTAAATTCATCATCCAAGGTAAATAATCATAGAGGAAAATCATAGAGAAATGTATAAAACAAAAACCAGATAGTAAATTATCCAAGAAATTCATTAAAATGCAATCTTAAATAATTATCGTGAAGGGTATTAAAACAAAGATTTACTTCACCAGGAGTGCATCAAACATAGGGATCAAACGTAGAGGATAATAAGTGGTTCACCGCAGGAAGGTTAAAACAATCACCGAGGTAATCAATCGCAACAAGGCTCAATGACCATAAATTAGCCAAGAACAATCAACAAGGGTAGACAAATGGGCAGAAGCATCCTTCGCTCTTCATCCATGCACAAAAAAGTAGGGCGTTAGGATCTATAGGTCTATTAACACCGAAGTGACGACCGTCGATCCGGCTCCTGGCCGACTTCTCAGGCGAGGATTGATGAGCTAGGGATGAAGGCGAAATACGATGCGCAAACTCATTACAAATCAATAAAACTATAGGATGGGCACAACATGCAGGGAATTGAAATCCAAGGGAGTCAATCAACAACGATCTTAAGGCTATGCGGGAAATTTAGTTATCAATTAAAATGCTAAGTAAATCATTTTATTTACCCAATTAAAATATAGAACTAAAAGCGTAAAGTATACTAATAATCTACCATGCAAAAATAAAGGAAGCATATCGTATCCCAAGTCCCCCGCTCTAATTTGTTGTCCCACGCGCTCTGTGCATCTCCTTCTTGCTGACCGATGAGACTTCACCGGTACCTCCCAGCCATTGCTAGGGGTACTCTTCTTCCTTGTTATCCCCCTGAGCCACAAAGGGGCCACACACACTAACCAGAGAATCAAATAGCTCCTAGCTCGCCTCGCAAGGCCAAGATACCACTCTACATTTTAATACCCTTCTCGACGATGATTTCAAACTGCATTTTAATGCATTTCCTGGTGAATTTACTGTGTGGTTTTTGTTTTATACATTGCTCTCGGATTTTCCTCTGTGATTATTTACCTTGGGTGATGAAGTTACCTTTCCCATGGCCACACTGGACCATGTTTTAATCCTTTTACTCTGCGATCTGAATTGTGCCTTATGCCTAAGTTATCATGCTTCTGACTTGTGTTTTTCTTTTCTGCTTATTGACTTAAAATCCCTGGTGAATTTTCCCCCTTTTTAAATTTTATCCCCCAAAATATTTTTATAAATTAAAAGAATTACTTACCCCCTTCTCAACACATGATTAAATATAATTATCCTTATTATTTATTTATTTTTTATTTTTATTTTTACATAAATATTTTTCTTTTACCGCAAGTTTCACCTAGACCTAGATTTTAATTTTCAAGGTTGGGCGACATTTTATTAGGGAAATTGTTTTAAATTATTCTTATCACATTATTCATCCTAAGGCCATCTAGTTTCATCCATTTATTAATTAACAACCCGACGTGCCCTTCAGGACGCACTAGATGCTCCAAGGGTGCCACTCACCTCATTCTATTTCCCTTGCATGACATTCCCTTCAGGATGCACTACGTGCTCCAAGGGTGCCACTCACCTCATTCTATTTCCCTTGCGTGGTGTGTGCTTCAGGACACACTACGTGCTCCAAGGGTGTCACTCACCTCTTGACTGACTTGGTAGACATTAAAAATCCCTGGAGTCAATACTCTGCCAGGTGATCTTGTGGGAGACTAAGGGAATCTAAGGAATAAGGCCTCTGCCTTATTACATGCCCCTTATAATCATCATGAGAAACTGTCACAGTCTGCCCTCGCGACATCGTGGGTCTACTCAAACTAGGTAGTCGTTAACCTACAGTTCAAACCACGGTGAGAGTTCTAGTAGGTTGTGGCAGGGATGTTGTCCACACCTCTCCCTCAATGTCTCTGGTAGTCATGTGTGACCCCTCTACTCCACATGTGATTTTGGTTAGCAAGCTATCGTCAGCCTACATCATCAATGAATTGTGTCAGAAATAAAATAAATCATCATAACATCTAATTAGATGTGCATATGTCATATAAACAATAATAGAACCCAATAGTCCACTCCCTGACTCAATCTGAATTCCAAGGGTTTCATCGATGCCTCTGCATCCTCGAGGTCCAGAATCCTACACACTCAGGAGAACCGAGTCAATAGCCCCTGTCTATAACAATACATCAAAATAACATGTCATCATATCCATAATGCCTCATAATCATGATCAAATGCCCAATAGTAATATAATCTGGATCACTTGCAAGAAAGTGTCCTCAAAGAATGAGTTCGCTTAGTGCGCGTAAGAACGGGATGTTACATCATCTTGCATCTTGTCGACTTGTTGCCTGGGTGCATGGGTATAGTCTTCTTGTCATTTAATTTGGTCTCTCAGTGCATTAGATTTATCTTGGGTTAAGGGTCCAGTTATGTTATGTTACACCATGGTTATTGTCATGCATATCTCCTGGTGATAGCATGGTTCCTAATGAGGGGATCATCGCATGCCCTGATGGATAGAGGCGAGTGATAACCTGGTCGGAGTTTGTGATTCCCAATTTGGGTGTTGTTTGTTGTAATTGATGTTGGCACTTGGTTTGTAACACCTTAATACGTTTGGTTTTTCCCACCATATAGGTTTCCAATTATTGGTCGCCAAAGCCATTATGGCGGGTTGGTTGATGTTGTTCTTTAGCTTGTAGGCATTGTCTTGCTTGTGTCGGATGGGTAGTCATTTTTATCTGTCTATTAATTATTGCATGTTTCATCCAATTTCCTGATGTGCTATCATGCGATTCGTTGTTTACTATTGCCTGATTTATGTGTGTTGTGGCCCTCTTCAAGTTGTGTTGTTTAACTCTTTTTTTTGTTTCCGTCATGATTTAAAATATAAAAAAAATTGCTTGAGTGTTGCATTGCATGTAGTCGTAACGATGGGGTCGTTACACATGAAAATACTTTAGATATTTTTGAGATGTAGTACTAAGTGACTGAATTTATCATTGTGTGTTTCAAGTGAATTATGAACTCTTATTAGTTGGGACCATTATTTATATCCTCATCATGAGGGTACACACCCTTTTGTTTTGTCAATCTAACCATTAGTTTGCAATAAAATAATTGAAGATAAATGTGAGTAACTTGTTTTATAAACCACTTTGAGAATATTTTATATTGAGTTGCATATAAATTTATCTTCCTCTCTAATTTTTAAAATAATACTTGAATATATACAATTTCTTTTAATTCCAATGGGTCATTCATCCATACCTTGCTGACCATATGAAGCTCCAATGAAGATCTAGGATGGATCCTCCTCCTTGTCTAGATAGGATGGATATCGCACCACCGAAACTAAACTAAAATGGAAGGGTTTTGTCAAAACCCTAATGAAAACCTTGGCTCCAAGAGAGCTCCAAGAGATTTATGCAAACATAATACCAAAGTGAAGGGTTACCCATCTATTTATTCTTCCTCACATCCTTCTATATATTTCCCTTTTGACCAAATCAAACCCTTACCTTTCTTTCCCTCCAATCTTCACTTAAACATTAACAAAATATTTTTAATGTTTAAGTAATTAATAATTTACCTTTTTAATATTAGAAAGAGGTTAATTGGATTATAATACATTCTTGTATGTTAGAAACCCCTTTCTCATCATTCCAACCTTTATACCATTTCATCCTAGTTTCAACAAGTTATTACACTCATGTATCCCTTCAGATAATATGGTCCCAATAACACATTTAGTGTATTTAATTAAATTGTGCCCAATAACAACCAAAATTATGGAAATTGTTGAAACGCCATTGAATCAAGAGGGGACTGTGTGAAAATGATCCTTCTAATAAAATATGGAAAATGGAATAGCATGAGATCCATAAAACCCCTCCAAATTGCCCAGGAACCCTGTTAACCACCATTTACTCCTCTCACCAGGTTGACATAAACCCATAAGTTCACCTTCAACTCTAAAGTCAGGGAATCCAAAGATGGGAACGTTATGATCCTCCCTTCCCAAACATTGTTTTTCCTTAAGGAATGCCTTCAAAACCTTATGCTCCATAAAGAGATCCAGACGAAAACTGAAAATGATACCAAGGTCCCACCACCGTGTAAGATGTGTAGCATCCTCCACACAAGGTGTTGTCTGGTAAGATACTGAAATAAGAGCCCCCCTGAAAACTTCCAACAAGTAAGT